>QANX01006403.1:52455-80901 GCA_003254975.1 Ochetophila trinervis | reverse complement strand
TCATCGTCGCCACTGATTACTTCACTAAGTGGGTTGAGGCACGACCGATGAAATCAGTAAGTCAAGTTGATGTGATCAAATTCATCAAGGAAAACATAATCCATAGATTCGGAATACCAGAATCCATCACTGCCGATCGCGGAACGGTATTTACTGGTGAAGCGGTGGAGTCATTTGCCAAAGAATATGGGATAAGATTGACTCATTCTACCCCATATTTTGCCCAAGCTAATGGTCAGGCTGAAGCAACAAATAAAATTTTGAAGGGAATTCTTGAAAAGATGGTGGATGAAAATCCAAGAGAATGGCATGATTTGTTGTCAGAAACTCTTTGGGCATACAGAATGTCAAAAAGGTCAGGAACCGGCACAACGCCATTCGCCCTTACATATGGGCATGATGCGGTTCTGCCAATGGAGGTGACGGTAAAATCTTTGCGTGTTGCTCAGCAGAATAATCTTACCCCGGCTGAGTATACTGAGGCCATGATGCAAGAAATAGAAGAACTTGATGAAGTAAGACTGGCGGCCTTAGATCACCTCCAAATACAGAAGAAAGCCGTGGCACGTGCATACAACAAAAGGGTCCGCTTCAAAAGTTTCGGCGAAGGGGACTTAGTGTGGAAAGCAGTTTTGCCTATTGGATCAAAAGATCCAAGATATGGAAAATGGTCTCCTAACTGGGAAGGACCTTTCACTATTGCCGGGATAGTAGGAAAAGGTGCATATCAACTCCAAGACGTCGACGGATCAAAACATTTGAATCCGATCAATGGTCGTTTCTTGAAGAAGTACTATCCGACTAGCTGGGAAGCCCGAGAAATACCAAAAGTTGGAGATACTTTGTTAGATCCATTTGTATTGTAATTTTGGTTGATAAGTCAATAAAGTTAGGCCGAGTATTTTTTACGGCCAGTTACTAAAAAATTCGTTCAGTTTGATTAGCTGGCCAATCTAGGCCGCTAGTTATTTATTTGTCCTTTTGTCAAGTTGAAGTAGCTTAGACTGAAGTTTGAATGATGGTTATTTTCTTTAACTTGGATTGCGACAGAATAAAGTTAGGCCGAAAGTTCACGGCTAATTTCTAAAACATGATTAAATTCAGCAGTGCAATACTTGAAGTCAAATAAAAGTTTATTATTCAGAATAAGACAATGAATACATTAAAATGTCTGAATAAACTATTTATCTCTAAAAGCTTCATAGGAGGTTTTCTTCAAGTTTTCCCATGATGCATTACAGCGCTGAATTATCTCTTCGGCTTGTGATTTCTTGCTCCTGGCTACTTTAGTTTCTTCCTTGGTGCGAACAAGCTTCTCTCGGATGGAATGAGCCTCAGTGGACAACTGCTTGGCGCGATTGATTTTTTCTTTAAAGTTAGCTTCTGCAATTGATAGTTTTTCTTTCAACCCTTTAATTTCAATCGCTAGAGCAGTAGCTTCTTTTTTCTCTGCCGAATGGTCAGCATGCATCGAGGCGAAGTCATTCTGGAGGGTAGAAAGTGAAGCAAAAATGGTTTCGGCCTCCTCGATGTCACATCGTGCAGACAAGAAAGAGTCCACGTTTTGATCAAAAGAAGCATGAAATTCAGCGGCACAAGAACGAAGGTTGTTATCTACTAATGAAGTTTTGCCAAGAATCTCAAATGATTTGAGTAGTTGGTTTCGGATGTCATCTTCGGTAAGGACATCAAAATCCGATTCAAAGAAACTGCTAACATAATTTAGTGCTCGCTGAACTGTATCGGTCTCCGCGTCATCTGAATCGGCCTCGTCGACAGCAGGACTTGCTACAGCCGGAGTAGGTGGGATGGGTCCAAGCAATTCTTCGACATCAAGAAAAGTATCATCTCCAAGATCAAACTCGTCCAGAAAGGTTATATCATCCTGTTTTATATATATGATAAGCATAAGTTATCATCAACTAAGCAGCTTAGAGTGTCAGGTTTTTAAAGAAAAAGTACCTTGGAACTGTTCTTTGGAGGATCCTCTATGACGGAAGGCGAGGCTGAAAGGGATGTGTTACGCACCAAAATCATCTGAGAAGGTGTGAACAAAGGAGAAGATGAGTTATTGCCCAAAGTGTGACTGACCTGTCAGAAACCGAAAGAAGTTCATTAAAACAAGTTGGCATGCACAACTAGGAGAATAAACTGAAGATAGAATACCTCTTTTGTAACAACATCAGGGCATATATCCTTTGCTGGAGACAAGTCACCACAAGGAGGTGATACAATGGCCCTTTGGTCCTCAAAGGTGTGATATGGATTTTCTTGGTTTGAACTGATAGGTATATCACATCTTTTCCTTTTCTTAGAAGGAGTCTCAGGCGATATAGGTGATTCTGCAGAAGAGACTGCTGGAATGTTAATCTAAATAAGTTAAGCAGAGCAGAAAACTAGTTTGAAATAAAGGACTTACTGTTATTTGGGGTCTGGCAAGGAGAAAGAGGTAATGACGGATCCGCTGGAAGCAAAGAACAACCGTCAGAAGCTTTAGTAGTAGGATCGTGTCTGGAGAAAACACGTGTAGCTACATCTTTGGCAGGGCACCGAAACATAGAATGGGTATATTTTTCCCACCAATCTTCAAAGTTTCGAGTTACATTGGGATTGCACATGAAAGGAATGTACTTGAAAGCATAACTCGATCGTTTAAATGCAACATTGCCTTTTTCATATTCATCTATGGTAGAGAAGGACGGCCGATGAATGGAGCATTGATTGAATGAATATACCCATGGCACAGGGACAGCTTGACAAAGACCGAATTGCCGAGCAACAAGGTTCGGGCAATAGACTTCTGCACCACATTGATTGGATTTAAACCTTCGGCCGAAAGGAAGATCTCGGTTGAGTAGTATACTAGACCAAATTAATTTTAATGACTTCATCCGTGGAAGGTTGCTTTCTACGCCTGAATTAGGTTTAAGTGCTGAGTCCAGCCAGGCAGGAAGGAATGAATATTTGGTTGGCTCAGTAAATGCTTCTGGGGCCCTATGACGGGTGGAGTAGAAGAAGTCAAAGCAAGTCGTGGCGGAGTGACCCAGCAAGCCCATATGTAGAATTTGCTGTCCTAGAAGAGTATTGGGCCAGCTAGTTGTGAGAGAAGGTCTCTTTTCTGGGAAATTAAAAAAAAAAAAAAATTAATTTAAGAAAAAATTATTTTATTTCATTTTATTTTTATTTTATTTTTTGGTTTCGGTGGGTTTAATGTTGCAGCCCAATGTCCAAGCCCGCATCTCCATTCGCGCCCAGGTCCAGCCTCTCCAATCTAAGCCTTCAGCCCGTGTACCTAGCTGAGCTTTCGCGCTGGGCCCACGCTCCAGCAGTCCAGATCCATGCCATCCTTCGGCCCATCCGCGTGCGCGTGAACACCAGCAACCGCGTGTCCAAGTCCGCGTGCATCAGTTCAACCGCGTAGCTCCAGCCCAGCGCGCGAGTCCAGCGTTGAGTCCAGCAGTGGCCAAGCCCGCGTGCATCGGTCCAGCCCGCGTGCCCCGATCCGCGTCCAGTCCGCGCCTTCAGCCCAGCATCCGCGCCTCCAGTCCAGCAGCAGCCACGGCCCGAATCCAGCAAGCGACCCGTTTCCAGCCCGTGCTCCACGCGAATTAAGCCCGATCCACGCTTACTTCCACGGTTCAGCCCAAGTCCACACGTAGCAAAACTGCCCCGAGTTCATGCCCCAAACCCGATTGCAGAACCCGTTTGTTTCGGCACTGTGCA
Source organism: Ochetophila trinervis (assembly GCA_003254975.1). Lineage (NCBI taxonomy): Eukaryota > Viridiplantae > Streptophyta > Magnoliopsida > Rosales > Rhamnaceae > Ochetophila > Ochetophila trinervis. The sequence goes on along the minus strand of QANX01006403.1, from coordinate 77,178 downwards.
TCTTCTTCTCCAAATCGTTTCCGCGTCCAGCGTTCAGTCTGCATTCCCAGCCGAAGCAAGTCCGGTCCTCGCCGCCGTGTGCAACGCCTCGCCTCGCCACCCGCATGCATTGCCAGCCGAGGGAAGTCCGATCTTAGCTACCCGCCGCTGGGAAAACGTCCACGACGCCGCGGCAAGGCCAAACGAAGCGGAGTGTTCACCGTGAGCGAAGCCCATTCTCGGCGCCGCCAACGAAGTCCGTTCCGCCGCTGAGAAGATTTCCACGACGCCGCTGCGAAGCCCAACGTCCAGCAACCGTGAATCCGCAGCCGTGAGCGTGAATCCGCTGCCGTGAGCGTGAGTCCAGCAACCGTGAGTGTAAATCCAGTCCGCAGCCGTAAGCGTGAATAATCCTCAGCCATTGAAGCCGGGATAAGTTTCCGGCATGTACATAAATATATACACAAACGGGCTAATGCATGGCCGACAGAAAAAAAAAATATAAATAAAAAAAAAGAAGAAAAGGGAATGTTTACCTGATAGTTGTACGAGCAGAAACTGTGCAGCACGGAGTAAGTTTGGAATGCGGCGTGGAGAGCACTGAAATAAAAGAAAACAGTCAGATTTTGGAGATAAAAGGTGTGGCGTAGTTGGTTGAGAAACAAATAACTTACAGTGAAAATTATGAACCAAAAGGTGGAGTTTGCCGGCTGAGGGTTTATACCTATATATTATATATGTATATATTTATGGTATAAACTTAGATTGTGCAATTTGGAAGGAAAGTCCGGTCAAGCATGGAAGGTTGAAATTTGCATGGTATTTATGAAAACTAAATCTTTGGCTAATTGGAATTAATTAAGTGACTGAGGCCAAAGAATTTGGAAATATCTGAATATATGGAATTTAAGGAAAATAAGCATAATTTGTGTATATAGGGACCGGTTGATTAAACATTGAAATGGAAATTATATATAATTATATATATAATTTCTATTTGACAGTTGAAAAAAAAAAAAAAAAAAAAAAAAATCATCTTGCTTTGCAATTTTATTTTTTACAACAAAATTACAAAGCAAGGGGGGCAATGTTTGGACCACATACTAATTTTGCTTAGAAAATTAATATTTTACTTTGGAAAAGAGCAACTATCCCACATTGTTTGGGAATGAGTATGTTTTGGACTTTCACAAGTATAAATGAGTTGGTTTCTTGAAAAAGTCCCACATCGGAAGTAAGCAAGCTTCTTGAGGAATTCTTTGCTTATAAATTCAAGCTTCTTCAACTTTGAAAAGGGATCCCTGCATCAACACAACTACAACATAGACAACTTAGTTTATTCTCTTTAGAATTTACTTCGAGTAGTCAAGTGTTCTTAGTTGTTTTAGTTAAAAAATTTATTTAAAAGTCCTTTGATCTGAAAGGCATCTGTAACCTTTTAATTATTTTGTTCTCAATAATTAATACAATTGTTTGAGTAGTTTGATTTAACTGGCGCACATTTTATTTTCTTTGGATTGTTTTAGATTCGAAGTGGCACGCCCGCACACCTAGGAGACGACCAATTGTTGTGTTTTACACCAACATAAGTTAAAGAAGATATAAAAATATTTGAAACATGTACAAATAGCCTTATATATTAACTTAGGTATGTAGGTATGTTGAATGACTTGAATGTGATTTACTTTTTAAATCTGTTAAAAGTAAGATGTGAACTTGCCGAATCCATTCCTTTTGCTTTGGATGTATGCTCTTTTGCCCTTTTTTAATTAATTGTTTTTTAATACTGTCATTCGTTAGCTTGTTTAACAAGCTAATTAAAGAGCCTATAAAAGTAAAGAACAGTTGTTCAACAAAGCTAGCTTTGTTTTGGATGTTTATTGTTTGTTTAATTTTGACTTTGAATTTCTTACTTTCAATCCTTATTGGCATACAATGTGTTATTTTTTTTCATAAATTTTAATATGAAAATTACAAGTATATCAATCCATCAATTTTCGATGTTTATACTAGATTTAATCTTTAACCCTTTTGGCATTTATTATTATTATTTAAATAATTGTTTTTGATTACTATTGTTTCTTGCAGAGGCAATTTTGATTTGCTATTGAATATTGACATATGATGTAGAATTTTGTTAAGTTGTGATGGTAAAAAAAAAATAGCGAAAATGGCATCAGTTCCACACACACACACACACATAAATGTACATAGTACATGTAGTTCTCAACAAAAAATAAATAATAATAAAAAGAGAAAGAAAATAATTAGTTATAGTCTTACATAACAAAATGCTTATTAAGAATTTTAAATTATGTACATGTATTTGAAAATGATGAATGAGTTTATTCTAGCGATGAATGATGGTGAAAAAAGTAGCAATATTCACCAAGATCATAATGTCGTTTTAGGCTATAGTAAAACCATGGCTTATACATATTTTTTTTTGTTTAATTAATATAAATCTACTAGTATTTAAGATTATCCTATTATTTGTTTAATTTATGTGATTTACTAGATTATGAAAATTGTACTTTTATAAACTTTTACAGGGGAGATTCATAAAAAAGAAATTGATGAAAAATTAAACTTGGAAATTGAAGTATTTTCTTAAGAAAAGGCTTATAATTCATGCAACAAGTATGCTTTGTGGAAATGTTTTAGCATTTGCAAAGGCACTATTCGAAGAGATGCACAAATGAATATACGACAACGGAAGTTTTTGTGTTCAAAACAAAGATTTCAAAAAGATGGAGACTCAAGTGAAAAGAAAAAGTTGCGAAGATTGGAGACAATGACAGTTGCAAAGCTATAATTCGATTTACTGTAGACAATAATATATGGAAAATAACTGCTCTCAGCTTATAGCATAAGCACGAGTTAATTAATTTTGAAAAAAGTCAATTTTTGAGATTAAGGTGAAGAAATCCACATGGGCATCCACATGTTATTAGTTTTATGGTTGATGCAGGTATAAGAGTAGCAAGAACATACTCATACTTGGCTAATGAAATTGATGGTGCCGAATGCCATAATTCTTTTGCAAAGAAAGAAGGACAAAATGATAGATGGAGGGGAGGGTAAAATTTGATAAATCATTTTTAAGCAAGAGAATCCTAATTTTTTCTACACTGTACAAGTAGATCAAGAAAATCGAATGGCTAATTTTTCTAGCTAGATGGTAGATCAAAATTGGATTATGATTTCTTTGGAGATGTTCTATGCCAAAACACTACCTTTCAAACTAACAAATATAATTTAATTTGTTACCCGTTTGTTGGAGTCAATCATCACTGGAATAATGTTTTATTTGGTTGTGCATTTTTATCGAACGAGAGCACCAACTCATTTGTTTGGTTGTTTGAAACATTTTTGGAAGCAATAGGAAATAAACAACCGAAGGCTATATTTACATATGAAGATAGAGCAATGGAAAATGCAATTGAAATTGTACTTCCACAGGCATGCCATGGATTATGTACTAAGCATATTGCTAAGACTCAACATCTTGCTAGCTATTATGCTAATCCTGAGTTTAAGTAGCTTTTCAACAAATGCTTTCATAGTTGTCACAATAAAGCTGATTTCAAGATACATGGGATGATATGATGGTAAAATTTAATCTTGATAGTCATTCATGGCTAAAAAACACTTTATTCATTTAAAAAAAATGATTTTAGCTAGGATATTTTCTCACGAAATATTAAATCCACCCAAAGGAGTGAGAACATATATAATGTCTTCCACCAAATCTAGACAAAACTATGAATCTTTTGGATTTTGTATACCATAATGAGAATAAAATAAAGTAACTGCGACTAGCTGAGTTGGGAGAAGATTTTCATTGCAAGAACAGCATGCCTCGTCTTAAAGTAAAGAATGGAATCTTTAAGAATGTAGCCAGCGAGTATACAATCAACATGTCTACTTTTTTTGAACAAGAGCTTGTGAATTGCTTCGGGGTAAGGATGACTTAAATCAATAAAAATGGTTTTGATTATATTTTTAAAGCATTTGAAGAGAGTTGCAAAAGGAACTTTAAGGTTCAATTTAGTTCTTCTACAGTCTCGTGTTCATGTAAATTTTTTGAAATTTTGGGAGTATTGTTTTCCATGCTCTTAAAGTGCTAGATTCAAGAAAAATTATATGCATACATGCCTAATACATAATGAAGAGGTGGACCAAAGGATCAAAAAGAGGAATTGTAGGCAATTATGATTTGTCTAGCTCATTTATTAAAGAAATGAAATCTGCACAATCATTCGCTTAAGTGAGTTGATGCATGAAGGAAATAATGTTTTTAGTGTAGATTCCATATGTGACTCGGGAATAAAGATCGTCAAGCAGAAGTTAATGGAAGCCATGAAGCTACTCAAAATGATGAGGAAATTGTGATCATGATTGGAAATTTTAACAAATAAGATAGCAAGAATAATTCCAATTTGCCTTCCAATGAGTGTCCAATACTAAATTCCCCCATAATACATGCCAAATGTGTGACAAATGTTTGAATCAAAAGTAAATTGGAGAAGAAGAAAAAAAAGTACGAAAGTTGGAAGCTCATCTCAATCTTCAAAGCCTAACACTATAACTGGTAGGTTAATTTTATTACTCACTTAGATAGTTTAAATGGTAATGATTCTTAATTAGTTTAATTTATATATATTATATATCTATATATTTTTTAGAGGAAGTGGTAATGGAGTAAATAGTAGTTCATGTTAAGCAACCACCAGTGCTCCAAGTCAATTGCCAACATTTCATACAGTTAGTGTAATTATTATAAAATTTATTTTTAATTTTTTTATTTAACTTTTTTTTTCTTAGAAAAATTTAATTTGGCATGTTGGACATCCTAACTTTAACCTTACAGGAATGCTTTCAACAAATAATCAAATGTCTTACTTATAGTATACTTAACTACTATAATATAATTAACTGAATGAAATATAATCTTAACAATGTTGTATTGTAGAGTCCATATTTCCATGGAATTCATTAGTTTCATGGACAAAAAGATTGACATTGGCCAAATTAATGCTTTAAAAAATATATTTTTGATGTAGTAGATGCTTATTTTATGTGATGCGGAACCTTAAGATTAAAGAATCCGAAACCCCAAACATACAAGAAATATTGAACAGTAATTGGAAACAAGAACCCGCCCTACCAAACTCTTAGATAACTTGTATTTAAAAATGTGGATTAGAAGGCTAGGGAAAGAGAAGAATAATCGCCACAAAGTATTTCTACTTTGATAAGATAATTCAACTCCTAATGCAACAAGAAGAAGAAATTGATTTCTCATCGTGCAAGAACACTCCTAGGAGCAATAGGAAAATTAATTCTCTCAATTGATTAAAAACTAAATCTGTCTTACAAAAGAATTGATCCCCCTTTATATAAGGATTAGAGTTAGATCAAGAATAAATCTAAACCATTAAATATTAAGAAAGTAATCCTAAGGTTGAAAACTAACCCTAAAAACGAAAATAGCAAAAATTACAAAACTGCCATTATAATCCGAAAATAGCTAAATTACGAAACTGCCATTATCATCCGAAAATAGCTAAATTACAAAACTGCCATTATCATCCGAAAATAGCTAAATTACAAAATTGCCATTCTAAGTTGTTTATTTTTAAAATGATGCCGTTTCGTCTCCGCAACTCTCGAACATCATTACGACTTTCATCCCTTGCTTGGACAACATGTTAAATCATCATTAGGCCTAGGAAAACTGTTCAAATCATTTGGAAACTTAAATCGATCTTCATCCATAATTCTTTTCACAAGTCCAAGCATTCCCTCTTTGATCTTCTTAACTCGAGAACGCATCACTGGTTTATAGGTAAGATGATGTCATCATCTTTTGTTTCAATGCTAGAATATGACTCTATGATGCCCGCATCATTCCCTTCATTTTCAAAAAGATTCATCCTCGAATCTGAATCCTTAACAAAAGCAAAAATATCATAAACATTGAAAATAGCGGACTCATTGTACTCCCCCTGAAGGGCAATTTTGTATACGTTTTCATTGACTCTTTCAAGCACTTAAAACGGTTTATCTCCTCTAGCATCGAACTTTGATTTCCTAAGGTTAGGAAACCTTTTCTTTCTTAAATATACTCAATCCCAATCTCCTGGTTTGTATATCCTCCACGTGTAATCACATAAAACTTTTCCAAAGGGACTCAAAAATTCCTCATCGTTATCATATTTAATAGTTCTAGTGATGTGGGCATCGAGCGCTCTTCTAGAATGGATGTTCATGATAAGGACATTACGTTGCCAAGTGGACCAGTGACTCGTTCTCGAGCTAAGAAGATCAAAGAGGGAATGCTTGGACTTGTGAAAAGAATTATGGATGAAGATCGATTCAAGTTTCCAAATGAACACTTTTTCGAGGCCTAATGATGATTCAAGCATGTTGTCCAACCAAGGGATGAAAGTCGTAATGATGCTCGAGAGTTGCGGAGACGAAACGTCGTAATTTTGAAAATAAACAACTTAGAATGGCAATTTCGTAATTTTAGCTATTTTTGGATGATAATGGCAGTTTCGTAATTTAGCTATTTTCGAATTATAATGGCAGTTTTGTAATTTTTGCTATTTTCGTTTTTAGGGTTAGTTTTCAACCTTAGGATTACTTTCTTAATATTTAATGGTTTAGATTGATTCTTGATATAACCCTAATCCTTATATAAAGGGGGATCAATTCTTTTGTAAGACAGATTTGAGTTTTTAATCAATTGAGAGAATTAATTTTCCTATTGCTCCCAGGAGTGTTCTTGCAAGGTGAGGAATCAATTTCTTCTTCTTGTTGCATTAGGAGTTGAATTATCTTATCAAAGTAGAATACTTTGTGGCGATTATTCTTCTCTTTCCCTAGCCTTCTAATCCACGTTTTTAGATACAAGTTATCTAAGGGTTTGGTAGGGCGGGTTCTTGTTTTCCAATTATTGTTCAATATTTCTTGTGTGTTTGGGGTTTCGGATTCTTTAATCTTGGGGTTCCGCATCATCTAGGCACGCCATGCAATTTTGATTTCACATCAAAGTCCTGCAATAAAGAGATAAAAACACTAGGCAAATTGGGGTTAAGGTTAGTTTCACAAAGCAAAACTTCTCGAAACTTCACTAATAATATTGCTTTCTTGCCTAAAAATGGACTATTGACTTCTCTCTCTTTTGCATTAAAACTCTTTTTCTTTTCACTCATCTCACTTTTTTCTATTGCACTTTCCTCTTTATTTTTCTTATTAGTGCAATCACTCACCATTGGGCCTTTATTTATATTATTTTCACTTTTGGCCTCTTTACACTCAATTTTTTTATTTGTCTCACTTCCCAAATCCCCATATGAACTTTTGGATAATTTCAATTGTTCAAAATACACCTCCATTGGAGATAAAGGTGCAAGTGTGACTTTCTTTTCATTATGCTCATGTCTCCAAGCTCCTGGTTCCTCCCTCCTTGGAGATGCGGTCAAAAAGACTTCACTTACCTTATCATTTAGCTTATCCATCTTCTTGTTCAACCTCTGAAATTCTCCTTTGAAGGCTTTGTAAAAAAGCTTCATGTCCGATGTCATCTCCTTTTCGAGCTCTTCCTCGTAATGAGTTTCTTTACCTTTTCTTCTTGACATCTTAGTTTCTACAAGACAAGATTAGTAAAACGAAAATCCTTACTTCTCTCCCTCACGTGTTTCACTCTTTTTAATGGTAGCTACGCTCGTGTTTCACACAATTTTGGCTTTTACCCTCAATGTGCTCACCACTCAAGCCTTTTACCACTCACAATCTCTAGAATCAAGTTGCACTTTAGAGTTAAACACAACAAATCAAAGCAAGAAAAACAATTATCACAATCTGAAAACCTAACCAAAGAAAGAAAGTAGATAAAAAGAAAAGCAAAAAAATAAGAATTAGAGTAATGGAAAGCAAATATTACCCTAAGCAAAAAAAGAAAAAGAAAATAAAACAAAATTCAGATTTTTTTTTTAAGGGATGCCTTGCGGACAGACCTGCCCAGGTGTGACCCAAGGTGCAACCCCAGGCACCTGTAGTGTGATTATGGTTTTTTTTTACTTGTTCTCTTCTTTGAATAAAAAAAAACCCCAAATCAACAAGATAAAAAAAAAGACGCACGGATCAAACACAACTTTTAATTTTTTTTTCTTTTGGGAATCAAAGTATTATGAACGAAGAACACAACGAAATTGAAAACAAAGATAGATAGGTACTTATCTCAACCAATGCTCTGATACCAATTGATGCGGAACCCCAAGATTAAAGAATCCGAAACCCCAAACATACAAGAAATATTGAATAGTAATTGGAAACAAGAACCCGCCCTACCAAACCCTTAGATAACTTGTATCTAAAAATGTGGATTAGAAGGCTAGGGAAAGAGAAGAATAATCGCCACAAAGTATTTCTACTTTGATAAGATAATTCAACTCCTAATGCAACAAGAAGAAGAAATTGATTCCTCACCTTGCAAGAACACTTCTGGGGGCAATAGGAAAATTAATTCTCTTAATTGATTAAAAACTGAAATCTGTCTTACAAAAGAATTGATCCCCCTTTATATAAGGATTAGGGTTATATCAAGAATAAATCTAAACCATTAAATATTAAGAAAGTAATCCTAAGGTTGAAAACTAACCCTAAAAATGAAAATAGCAAAAATTACAAAACTGCCATTATAATCCAAAAATAGCTAAATTACGAAACTGCCATTATCATCCGAAAATAGCTAAATTATGAAACTGCCATTATCATCCGAAAATAGCTAAAATTACTGAATTGCCATTCTAAGTTGTTTATTTTTAAAATGACGTCGTTTCGTCTCCGCAACTCTCAAGCATCATTACGACTTTCATCCTTTGCTTGGACAACATGCTTAAATCATCATTAGGCCTCGGAAAAGTGTTCAAATCATTTGGAAACTTGAATCGATCTTCATTCATAATTCTTTTCACAAGTCCAAGCATTCCCTCTTTGATCTTCTTAACTCGAGAACGCATCACTGGTTTATAGGTAAGATGATGTCATCATCTTTTGTTTCAATGCTAGAATATGACTCTATGATGCCCGTATCAAAAAGTGTAGTTCTCTACAAATTTGTTGTTTGTTATTAAAACATCAATCATTTAGATTGAACTTACAAGTTGCAACTGTAGAGTAATTGTACAAGTTTTGTCTCAGAGTGCTTAGATGTTATTTATGATTGATTGATGAAATGTAAATTTCTTTTAATTGTATACTTGTTGGAGGTTCAATCTTTTTTAAGTTATGCATCAAGTACATCAAAAATAAGCATTAAATACATAAAAAATACTTTTCTATTTTGTTCTTCACTTTGCACAGAGGTGGCAGCAGGAAGGAGACAATCTTCAAACAAAAATAAAATCAACCAGTTCTCAGCTTGAAATTGTCGAATTAGAGATTCACACTATGTATACAAAGACAAATGAAATATATGTAATCTGCTTACTAGGAAAGACTGCTATTCCAATGTAAGAAAGTACTCCGGAGAGAAAGGGAACAATCCAAAAATAGCCATGTAGATGATCTATTGCAAACATTGTTAAGCAGTCATATAACTAGTATATATGTCTGCGCATGCCGCACAGTCGTAAAAAAACAAAAAGGAACCAAATAACAAAAGAAAAACTTAGTAAGTTGGGAAGATTCAACAGAATGCTTGCCCAAAAAAGAAATGTTCAAATGGAATGGGAAGGAAAAACAACATGATAGTTCAAAACTAAAATTGTGTGTGACCTTGCAAAATAGTAGAGATACAGATACTTTACAAATCATTGGTTTTGTATATTTCCTCTGCAGTGATTACTACTAGGTATCAAATCACCAAATTGGTTAAAGTTGTTACACATAATACTGTTATTTAATGTAAAAATGGACCAATAAGCTAATTTAAATAAAATTATAAGTGATTAAATTGATAAAAAGTAATAAGAATGCAAGATAGAAAAAAAGAGCAAATAGGATATGGAAAGGAAAACTTTCCAGCTATTTGCATGAACAATAGCTAATTTTATCATCCACCATGCATTATAAATAAATTCCCTTAATGTATATGGATAAAAAAAATAGAACTTTTGTACAGTTTGCTCCATATACCTTCCTAATTCAAAGTCAATTACTGTCATTTGACCAAAGTTAACAATTACATGCCCTCTATGATTACAAAAACTTAACAAAATAGGAGATGCAATCAAGAAGTTATATTATAAAAACCCACAAATGATTGGGGAGAACTAAGAAATATATAAATATATAAAGGTTAAATAAAATATTTAAATGTAAAAATTAATGAACATCAATTATATATAGCAGCAAAAACTTATACAATATATATATAGCCTTTAGTAGAAAAAAAAGCACACATATATAGTAGGCCAAAATAAGCTGATGATGGAAAACTCAATTTAAGACTGTCTCCAAAAACTCTCAATGCACATCCCCTTGTTGACTTGTTGCCTATTAGTCTGGCTAACTAAAGACCAAGTGATGTGGGCATCGAGCGCTCTTCTAGAATGGATGTTCGTGATAAGGACATTACGTTGCCAAGTGGACCAGTGACGCGTTCTCGAGCTAAGAAGATCAAAGAGGGAATGCTTGGACTTGTGAAAAGAATTATGGATGGAGATCGATTCAAGTTTCCAAATGATTTGAACACTTTTCCGAGGCCTAATGATGATTTAAGCATGTTGTCCAACCAAGGGATGAAAGTCATAATGATGCTCGAGAGTTGCGGAGACGGAACGGCGTAATTTTAAAAATAAACAACTTAGAATGGCAATTTCGTAATTTTAGCTATTTTTGGATGATAATGGCAGTTTCGTAATTTAGCTATTTTCGTTTTTAGGGTTAGTTTTCAACCTTAGGATTACTTTCTTAATATTTAATGGTTTAGATTGATTCTTGATCTAACCCTAGTTCTTATATAAAGGGGGATCAATTCTTTTGTAAGACAGATTTGAGTTTTTAATCAATTGAGAGAATTAATTTCCCTATTGCTCCCAGGAGTGTTCTTGCAAGGTGAGGAATCAATTTCTTCTTCTTGTTGCATTAGGAGTTGAATTATCTTATCAAAGTAGAAATACTTTGTGGCGATTATTCTTCTCTTTCCCTAGCCTTCTAATCCACGTTTTTAGATACAAGTTATCTAAGGGTTTGGTAGGGCGGGTTCTTGTTTTCCAATTATTGTTCAATATTTCTTGTGTGTTTGGGGTTTCGGATTCTTTAATCTTGGGGTTCCGCATCACCAAGTTTTTAGAAAGTAAAATAATTTTTTTTGGCATAAAATCATTCAATTAACGTACTAAAACATTGCTGGACCTTAAAATTCTAAATGGCTAAATGGATTAACAATAAGAAGAACATTTTACAATCTCAACTTGAAATCATAAATCCTAAATATTAAAAACATTGTTAGACTTTAAAATCCTAAATCCTAAATTTAATCATTATTCTTTTAAAAGAAAAATTTATATTTCTCATTTAGTCCATAAATCATAACAACCCAACAAACAAAATCTATCCTGCAAAACAAAATCAGAGTACCTAGATTGCAGTTGTAAGACAGCAAAAGCTACATAGAGATCAATGATTTGTCAGAGAAGTAAATGGGTTAAAAACCATGGATTTAGGTCAAATTTGAGAGAAAGAGAGAGATAGATAAATGGATCTTTCTTTCTTCTCTATGTTCTCCTCTATTTTAATCTTGAGGTATTGTTCGAAATTAGTTGACAATTAAGCGATGACTTAGAGATTTCACGTGCCAATGGACGATGAGTGAGCGGTTGTAGGAGAGAAAATGTTTAGGTGTCGTTTGGAATGGCAGAGGGAGAGAATACGTATTTGCAAGTTTTATAAAAGTAAAATAAATAAGATGATGATCAGGTAAATTACTGATGTGGCATTTTAAAACAAATGACATTAATTAGATGGAAGTGGTACCAGCTCACAGTGGCATTGGAGTTTTTCTTGTGTTTAAGCCCTGGTGATGCAACTCCCACTCCAATTTAAAAAAAAAAGAAAAAGAAAAAGAAGAAATTACTCCGTGATCAAAAGACATTCCAACGATGTTGAAACTTCCCTTGACACAAAAACACAAGCAATAATATATTAAAAATAGCAAAATGTTACAATGTCAAGGAGCAAGAAGAAAAAAAAAACAATATTTTTATAGTAGATAATAAATTAAATAAATTTTACATGTATATAACTTTTTATTCTCATACAGTTAAAAAAAGCCTAAAGCTATATAGATAAAAGGTAAATTGCATTGTTATGTTGGTATTTTAATATTGAAATTATCAAAGAGATTTAATAAAATGTTAGGAAAAAAGGCTCACTTGTATTAATGAGTAAAAACCAATATATACATATTTGGAAATAAGATAACTATCAAGCTAATTAATGAACAATATCCTAATAACAAGAGTTTATTTTTAGTGACATATACCATTTTTTAGTTTATTTGTAGTGATATATACAGTTTATCATTAATGATATATATATATGTCGTTAATTTATCTTATAGTTAACTAAGCTTTATCAATATACCCACTCAAGTTATTGGGAGTGGGGAGTACATATAACTTGGACTGAAGAAATTGTAGGCGTTGTCTAGATAGGGCTTGGTGAGAGCATTGGCAAATGGCAAGCAACTCTTTACTAGAAGCATGGCACATACGAAGTTCATTGTTGGATAATTTCTCCCAATCAAAATGAAAATCCACTACTTCATTTAGAATGAAGAATTGGATTAACAAAAATATAAGTAGCTACAACATATATTATCCTAGCTAATGACCGGTACTTGAGGAATGGGTATTTTTAGTTCTATTGAATCATCATTTCAATAAAGCTTAAGCTGTTAGTAAATGAGTCATCATATATTTTATATTTTCCTTTAACATTTCCTCTGACATGTAGGCCCAACCTCTTTTGCATTTCTATTTTGGATCCTTACATGTATTTTTATCTTTAAATAGAGTTGTTGAGTTCTGAACCAATGACTTCAATGATCTTTGGCTCTGACCAATATCAAGTTGAATTATCTCTAGTTCGTGTAGCAACTAACATAACCAAAATAGTTTAAATGTAGCAGTTGCAACGAAACAATATTCTGCTTTAGTGGTAGACCGAGATATTGTATTCATTTCTTTTTTGACATCCTAAAGTAGATGTGTTGTCATCCTTATTTCCAACCCAATCCACATTACCATATGCAAGAAGTGAAAGTAAATAACCATCTTTGAGATATAAACCAAAAGAGCTTGTTGCTTTAAGACATCGAACTAGATGTTTGACAGCTACCCAATGACACTCAATGGGTTTATGCATGAATAATGATAGATTATTAACAACAAATGATATATCAGGTTGAGTCAGTGATAGATAATAAAGACTTCTTACAGCTTGATTAGATTGATAATGTCTATGAGAGTGAGAGATATGACAGTTAACAAAGGTGTGTGAACATCTTGTGCATCCAACATATTAGCACTACAACATACTTGGCCTATTATAGCATTAATTGATAGTGTGTTTTTACTAAATGCTATAAGAAATTGTCAAATTTGTATCAAATTCTTTTTAGTGTTTCTAATTTCAAAATAATTTTTTTTTCTTAAAAAGGTGCGAGAGACAGTGTGCCCAAAACTTTTAACACCAAAATTTTTTTGCTTCCCTCAATCTCTCTCTCTCTAAAAATTTTCTTACACCCAGAATTCATGTGCCTATCTCTTTCTCATGATCCCACCCAAATGCCTCTCTCACTCTTAGGCTCAGTCTCTCATTTTCCAACTTTCAAGCTCATATTGAGGCTCACTATCTCTACGAATACCAAACTGATCTGACTGGGTTTCTTCGTCTTCTTATTGTTTATTTTTCTTTTTCATTTATGGAGATCATGTAAATCTTTTATGCGCCCTTCACTACAACACAAAGGGATCATAAACAACGTCCCTCAATTCTATATAAATACCAATGTTTCAAGATCACCGATGTTTATATTCTAAAACAACGGATAGTAAATTGGGGAACTATAAAAATGACATATCACCGTATATAAAAAATAAAATGAAGGGCACTCTGTACAAATACGACGGTTCCATATTAGAACTGTCCTATTTAAATGTAGTTGACACATGGATGCCATGTGAAAAGGGCATCGAATATATCCGTTGATTCCTCTTAAACTGACATTTGTATTAACAAGTATAGACGTCGGTTTAGAAAGTGAACCGATAGATATGTTGCAATCTGACAATGTGGGTGACTTGTGTCATGACCTACCTACATACATGTCGATTCGCTTTAAATCAACATTAATGTTTCACAACCTAACATGTTGGTTCGACAAAGGACCCGTGCATGTATGTTTTGTTATCCACTTGGGAAGACACAGGGCAGAATCAATGCAACTAATTAATGATTGAACAATTTTAACAGTTGCAAAAAAATAGTCGTTGTAATTTTTGCTTATATATATGCATATTCTTCCCCATCAAATGAAATTAAGATCAAATTCTCTCTATTTAAATTCTCTTATAATCTCCTTCAAATTTCTTCATTCAAGACTCTAGCAATCAATATGTTGATATATAAGTTGATTGTCGGCAAAAATTAGCTATCCGGGTATGCAATTTAAAAAATTTAATTATATTAAGTATATACTTAACTGCAGTATCATTTAAATTAATTAATTATATATTTTTCTGCTTTTGTTTATGAATTTATAAAATGTATTAATTATTAGGTCAATTTTTTTTAAAATTCCTCATTCATATATATGTTGTCTTTTATTAAATTATTTTGTTTGTTTAAATTTTTGGTATGATAATTTAATATAATATTGTTGTATATTGCATATTTGTTTCATTGTATTTAATTTTAGAGTATAGCAATTAATTGAAAATTTTTAATTGTTTTAAATAATTTATTTTCAATCTGTTAAATAATATTATTTGTTATATATCTATGTTGTTTATTTAGCTAGTCATGATTTGCTGCATATTTATAATTGTCTATTTATTTTTTTATTATTGATTTCTATAAATTAATTATTATTTAAATTATTAGTTATATATTATTTATAATCTACTATAAAATAAGTGTTGTTTAATTAGCTGCAATTAATTGTTGTTCAAATAGATGAAATGGGCAAGTCATGGATAACGATGGATAGGAGAAGCAATGCATTTAAGAAGTGTTTTGAAAAAAACTTAGAATTTTGTGAGAAAAGTTCAAATAAATATGGTAATATTTTATGTCTTTGTGTATAATGTGAGAATTTTTTTATAGCACTATTCAAGAAGTGAGAGGACATGTATATTTTAAGAAGCTTGATATGAATTATGGTAAATATATTTTGCATGGAAAGATATCATGAGGATTATTCAAAAGATAATAGAACTAGTCAAAGCAATAAAACTAAATGTCAGTTTATAGACATAAATATTGATGATGAAGATGTGGTGGGTAATAATTTTGACATGGTTAATGATGCCTGTAAAAGTTTCATGGATAATCCTAATAAATTTAAAAGCTTGTTGGACGGTGGAAAAACACCTTGTGACAATTTCGTGGATAATCCTAATGAAATTATATAGTTTGGTAAAGTTGTACAACTTGAAATCAAAATATGATCTTTTAGAAAAAAGTTTTTTTGAATCATTTAAGTTGTTGCAGGAAGTGCTACCGAGCAATAATATTTTGCCAAATTCTTTGATAAGAAAGTTTGGCATTGACATCATTGGGCATGAATTGTGAGAAGATATTTTGTTATTACAACAGTTGCATCATTTATAGAAAAGAGTGTCTAGCGCAAGAAAGTTGTTTTAAATGTAGAGCATCGAGATGTAAGGAAACTGACGATGGAAGTAAACGTGTATATGTTCATGATAAAGTTATGTGGTATTTTATACCCATTACGCGGTTTAAAATAATGTTACAATTATATATAATATTCCACCATGGTTGTGTATGAAGAGAAAGCTTATAATGTTGATTAGTTTTGCTATCTGGACCAAAGAAACCTGGCAATGGTATAGATGTTTATTTAAAACCATTGATTAAAGATCCGAATTAGTTGTGGAGTGAAGGAGTCTGAGCTGGATGCGTATAAGCGAGGATTTTTCACATTTAAGACAATATTATTGTGGACTATAAAATGATTTTCTAGCATATAGTAATTTATCTGGTCATGCCGCTAAGAAATATTTTGCTTGTCCTATTTGTAGTGAGAACATTTGTGCTCAAAGTTTAAAAAAATGTAGAAAAATAAGTTATTAAGGACAAAAGAAGTTTCTTACAAGAAATCATCCTTTATGAAAGCAAAAAGTCCTTCAATGGATTCCATGAGTTTCGTCGAACTCTTTTAGCTATGTTTGGGGAAGAGATACTTAGAAAACTTGATTTGAGAGTGGTAATAAGAAAAAAAATACTACAGCTGATCAAGATTGCTGTAAAAAGAAGTCTATATCTTTTGAGCTTGAATATTTGAAGTCATTATATGTGAGACATAACTTAGATGTCATGCATATTGAAAAATATATGTGAGAGCATTGTTGGCAAATTGCTTAACATTTCTATAAAAACAAAATATTGACTTCATGCTCAGCTAGATTTGGTTGAAATGGACACAAGAAGAGATTTGGCTTCTATTATTGAAGACAAAATGATTTATATACCATCTGCATGCTACACATTGTTTAAGGAAGAGAAAATAATTTTTTTTGCAAATGTTTGCCAAATTTAAAGGTTCCAGATGTCTACTCTTCAAATTGTAGAAATATTGTGTTAATGAATGACTTGAAGTTGAAATGTATGAAATCTAATAATTTATATACATTGATACTACAATTGTTGCCCGTTGCAATAAGATCAATCGTCCCAAAAAAATGTAAAATATGTGATAATGAGATTTTGTTTTGCTTCAATGCCATAGGAAAAAAGAAGATTGATATTAGAAATTTGGACAGTATTCAGACAGATCTTGTGAAGACATTGTATTCACATGAAAAATATTTTTCTCTATTTTTTATTTTCTTTTATATAATTGTCCATTTGATTGTGCATTTCGGTTCGAGAAGTGTGATTGCGTTGGCTAATTTACTTTCAGTGGATGTATCCCTTTGAGAGATATATGAAAGTGTTGAAGGGGTATTTCAAATTCATTGTCACCCAAAAGGCTGCATTGTAGAGAACTACATCACAGAAGAAGCATTATAATTTTGTAGCGAGTATCAAAAAGGCTTATTTGTAATCAGGTACTAGCCTGACCGTCATGAGCAACAATGTGTGAAAGATGATACTGGTGATCCTTTGAAAGGTGGGATTAGAATTAGTATTACCCTTGTACTATGTGTACTATGAAAGCAAGTATATCTCTACATACTTTCAAATACATCCTAAGTACAACCATACTTCGAGTAAGTTTTAATTTTTTATTGACTATTAATTTAAAACTTTCATTTTATTATAATTTTTAAATCCCATGCATGTGACTATTTGACATAACTTTGATTTACTTTAGGGAACATAAGAAAAGTTTGAGGTGTGACATTTGTAACAAAACAAACAAAAAAAAGCAAAATGGTTTTATGACGAGCAAGATCATACTTTTATTGCATGGTTCCATAATCAAGTAAGTTTAATATATGTTGGCTAGTGTTTATGAATTCTAACTCTTTGTTACATTACATAATGGACGCAAGAACTAATATTATTAATTCATTTATGCAGATTCAGAAGGAGTTGAGTGAGCCAAATAACAATGTGTCACAAACATTGAGATTAATAACTTTGGGGCCACGTTTTGAACTAATGAAATATTCAGGATATGACATCAATGATATTCAATATATACAGTTGAAAGAGAGAATAAATGCATTACACATAATAGTGATGTAAGCTTGATGGTACAAACGAAGCAGAATGCAAGTGTAAAGGACGACAACCCAACATTCAGTGATATGACATTTTATGGGTGTACAAATATGTGATGTTGATTATATTAAATTTCAAATCCCGGTGTTCAAATGTTATTGGGTTGACAATAAGCATGGTGTTAAGAAAGATGATTTTGGTTTCACGTGTGTCAACTTCAACAAAGTTGGTCAAACTCTACTCCAGTTATTTTGGCTTCCCAAGCAAAACAAGTTTTTTATGTTGAGGATCTTTGTGATTCATAATGGTCAGTAGTTTTAAACACTCCTCATTAAACAAAAAAACGATTCTTTTGAAGAAGATGCACTCAGAGACACTGCTATGATTAACATTCCATTTGCTTCACAAATGCCTAATGAAGATTGCGCCATGGATGATGATGATTGTGAGAAAGTTTGTGTTCGTAATGATTGTGCATGAATATGAATTAAAAATAAAGAATAATGACTTTGTGTTTTGTTTTGTTTGATAAGTGTATTATTAGTAAATTTTTGTTTGAAATATAATTTTCTAATTAATTGTATAAATAATTATATCATTTTAAATTATTATTAATAATACAAATAAAATAATTATTTATTAATGAATATATTGATTATCTATTATCAATTATATTATAAATAATATATTGATCACATATTATTAATAACTAATAATTTATTATTATTAATCTAAAAAATAATTATTTATTAATTAATAATATATAATCAATATAGATTGTAATTAATTATTAGTATAATTAATCAATATAAATTGCAATTAAATTTTTTATAGTTAATTGTGTAATTAATATAATAAATTGTATAAATAGTAAGAATTATAATTAATTAATAATAAAATTGTATGAATTATAAAAATAATTATTTTATAAATTGTAGGAATTATATTACGTGATTATGTATTGTTTATTAATTAATAATAATTTTAATATGATTTATTTAGTTAATTGATGTTAGGTTTCCTCGTGGATTCCACTGCCGTAACAACTAGACGGTGCGTTTATTTCTATGTTAGTTCCCTTCTTGAACTGACGTATAAAATGTGCATTATATACGTCAGACCATAGTTTGACCCAATGTTTTTACTTGAAACGACATTGTTTCATACACATGTTTTTGGAGGTTTAGCCGCCTCCTCTTACATTTCCCCCCACTTTTCCATACAAAACCATAGCTTTTGCAAAAACCGAAGTCAAATCGCTGTCGATTTCTTTTCAAACCTTCTTGCTCGATTTTTGGTCAAAAATTGTCAAATCGACGCCGAAAATTTTATAGTAAGTATTCAGCAACCTTATTAAGTCATTTTCGTACTCTTTTTTCAGTGATGGTTCTTGTGGTTTCATCAGAATTTCAAATATGTCGCGAATTGTTTGATGATGGTAATTGTTGTTGTATATATGGTTTCATTGTTTATTATTTGATTTTAAACGTCGGGCCTAATATAATTAAAAACGACGAATATATATATACATATGTTATTATGATTATTGAGAAAAGTATGCTTAAATCGTTAGTATATTTTAAATGTAAAACTGTATATTAAATTGGGTTATTTGATGATAAGTTCTCAATTTAAGTTAAATTGAAGTTAAATTGTTAATTTAAGTTAAAATGATATAAGTATATTTTAAATTGAATTATTTGATGATAAATTGTTAATTTAAGTTAATTTGATGTTAAATTGTTAATTTAAGTCAAACTGATATAAGTATATTTTAAATTGGGTTTATTTCATGATATGTTGTTAATTTAAGTTAATTTGATAATAAAATGTTTAGTTAAGTTAAATTTATATAAGTATATTTTATATGTGAGGATGTTTTCCGTGATCCATTTAAAATTTAATTTTTGTCCTTTTTTTGTAGATATGGATCCAAGTGATGCTCCTACTAACAATGTAAGTGAATAAGCAATCATTCTCAAGTAGAAAGCATAATAAGGGCAGAGGACTGACAAAACTACTTGATATTAGCAAAAACATTGCAAGTGGAGAATTTGGTCTAGTAGTATACAATGAGCACGATGATGGAGTGAATGATGGTGGACAAAAGCAATCAAGATACGAGGGTAGTTTAGTTCGAAGCATGATACCGATCAATTACAAAAGTTGAAATGAAGTGCCACTTAAATTGAAAGATAAATTATGAGATGCAATAAAGGTAAGGATACATTATAGTTTTAATTATAGGAATTGGTTAATTTATTTTTTGTTGTTATGATTGTATAACTAATTAATAGTTTATAATTTTTTATGTAAGATTGTTTTGGAAAGGATGAGCAATTGAGGGACAAAGCTTTGATGGATTGTGCTGAGAAATGACAGAGGTTCAAGAGCTTCATGTACACCAAATTTGTGCTCCCCAACCAAGAAACGGAAGACATTTAAATGTTTGAAGTTATCCTAGAAAAATATAACAAAGTTATTCCATATGACGTTTGGGATGATTTTTTACAACAATGATTGACACCAGACTGAGCGATAAGTAGATGTTAAAAGTTTAACCCTGTCATGTATTTTTTATTTATTAAAGTGTTATGTAATTAATGTTAGATTTTAACCTTGTAGGAAATTCATAGGCAACATTCAAATTTAAGAAAAAGGAATATGTAAATGATAGACTAGCATAAATTAGATTTGCTAGGGCAGAGTACAAAGATATGTTCTTAACTATATATTTATGTTCGTTAAATTGTGTAACTATATTTGTTTTAATATTTTTTTTTCTATTTGTGTAGAAGTTGAGATTGGGCACCAATGATCCACTTTTCCGAAATGCTTTATGGAGGTTGAGTTATGCCGATAAAGAAAGAAATTATTTACACCAAACGATGCTCCGGTTGCAGCAAAAATTATAACCTAATAATTTTGATAATATTAATTTCTTTAATATTTCATTTATATTAATTAGTTAGTTTACTTACATTAATTTTTTCATCCTTTATAAATATTATATGATAAGTTAAGGGTGAATGTAGTTCATGGAGAGTTGGATATCAAAATGAATTTGCCAAACTCAAGTGTTAAGTACTCCAGAACACAAGAGTCAAGTATGGGTATAGGGTAAAATAGTGACCTCTACTGAGTATTGACACCTTCCAAGGCAAAGAACTCAACAAACAGAAAAGAAAGGAAAGTACGAAGGATGAGCAGATGAGACAACTGTCACAGGCAGTTCGTAACCTCCAAGAGAGTAATACATTGTTGTTTGCTCAGCTGGCCAGGACATATGATGACTTTGTGGCAAACCCAATTCCAAGTTTCATGACTAATTAGTTCCTAAACAACATCTAAGTGAGCACATCGATTCCTGATGAGGTGCATCATCTCAATATTCCTCCTCCTCCTCCAAAATTAGTACATTCAGATCCCTATCCCATGGCATCTACAGAGGTAATGAAATACATAGTTATTTGTAATAATCAATATATTATGTAAGTTTCTTTAATATTCAATTAAATGTTGTTTGTAGGGTCTACAATGCAAGTTTACCATATACATCAGGAAAAATATAGTTGCAGCTGGACTGATATCCCGTATGACCAATTCAGAAGCAGTATGTCATGGAATACGACTAAGGGATGACAATATGCGAGTCAATGTTGTGGAGCCATTGGTCTTTGAAGCAGCCTTACCCTTTCTATTTATTGAAATCACATTGGTAAGAGAAGTTGTAGGGTCATTCAGTCCATGGCCTAGGTTTTTAGTGATTTTATCGGAAGAAGAGGTAAATATTTATGTTTTATTTCTTATTCAAGTTAATAATTTTTTGCTAATTTTCCAAGTTATATAAAATTATTATAACTTTACAGGTACATATACCAAAAAGAGTTGCAAAAGGCAAGGCATGGGTATTTACAGGAAAAGAATGCTTGTAAAGCAAGGAAAAACCCTAGATTTTTAACCTTACCAGAATTCTAATTCTTCAAGATAATTGGACATGAAATATAAAAATTAAATATTATTCCTCTCATGGCTGGCCATATGGAGTTATAAAAGTAATTTTTGCCTCAAAATGATGTCACACTTTAAATTATATTAGAAAAGTAAATTTTTTTTTCCTTAGTATTTCAATATACTTCCAAATCCAATTTATTCTCTAGTTAATACACCAATTAATATTATTGGAATAATCTAGACCTATCAAGTGGCATGTTATGTGGTAATAATAACAATAGCTTGAGAGTGATGATGTGGCAATCCTAATCATCCATGCTTAGGTGGCATCCTAGTTGGCAAAGACACTTTCTTTTATATCTTCTATGTCTATCAGGCAGATTTCAAATACAATTTGGATGACCATATGAATTCTTAATTCAATGATTCTAGTCCAAAAAGTTAAATGTATGCCTTAGCTTTCCAGGCATATCGTGATCATACAAAATGGACAATGGGAAGGCACTCACATGTCAAAGTGCCCATAGGAGTGTAAATCTGTCGCAATTGCTAAAGATAGTCATCTTCAATATCAAACTGGTACTGATTGGCTGATCCAATTGCAATGAATAGAAAATTGAACCTTGATGAACTAGAAATCATTAGCAACTATAATTGCGTAGAAATTTCATATGCAGCTGTATATATGATTTATTCAGTATCGATTGCATAGAAAATACAGCAATTTCTAGCATTTGTTCTTTTTTCTCTAAAAATAGAAAAATACTAGAAATCAATATTTTTCATTAAAACTTAACTCAAAACTAGCAAAAATCCAACATAAAATATGGCATAAAAGCAGCAATTTTTTATGCCTATCAACTACTCTCAAATTGAACTTTGCTAGTCCATAGCAAAGAAAGAAAGAACGAGAAAAGAAAAATTCTATAAAATATACCCAAATAGTTTCACTACGCCAAAAACCCTAATAGGCGACGCAAAACTAGCGTCGCTAGTTGTAAACGGCGAAGTAAATTCATGTGGCAGGGAAAAGGGAGTCGCTGAAAGTAAAAAACATTTGCGACATCTAAATTGCGTCACAGTAAAATAAGGGTTAAGGCGACGCTGGGCGTTGTTGATGACCGTTATACATTCGCGACGCATGTGTCGCAGTATCTTCATCAAATAGGCGACGCATGCGTCGCCATTTCTCATAGAAGCGGAGACGCACGCGTCTCCATTTCTCATTGTATACGGGCACTTTTCTCCTAGAATAGGAGACGCATGCATCGCCTTTACTCCTAGAATTGGAGACGTACGCGTCGCCTTTTCTCCTAGAATCGGAGACGTACGCGTCGCCTTTTTCTCCTAGAATCGGAGACGCACGTGTCGCCTTTTTTCTTATAATTAGAGACGCCCACGTCGCATTTTCTCACCTTATTTTTTCACTCATACGTGCGACGCATGCGTCACCGTTTCCATTTATGTTGATATTTACCATGAATGGCGACAGCAATTGACCATTTTTCTCAAATATTATTCGTCGCTGATACAATTTTTTGGCGACGCAATTCGTCACTAATTAGACAATTTTTTTAAAACCGCAGCAAATCCCAATTTAAGAGGTTGCCGTATAATTCAAATTTATTTTTACTGACTAATTAAATGATTTTTTAAATCTTATTTGAATATTTTATAAAGGAAATATTTTCAAACAATGCGAACAACAGAATTACAAGCAGTTAAATATTTCCATAAGTATTATAATTAAATGTGACATTGTTTTGTAATGTAAAAGTATGTATATACAAGTGGAACTACGTACTATATATATATATATAACTTACTACGATATGAGTGGGAGTAGAGCAGCTGTCCATTCGGCTCTAAAATGGTCAACATATTGCTGGGTCCAAGCACTATCTTGGAACTGCACATACATACCAAACAAGTAATTAAAATAAGTATTAACTAATAATATAAATTCTTACTGAGTGTAAAAATAGCATAATTTTTATTACCATGTCCGCCAAATTTTCTCGAGCAACATTTTTTACTATAATGTCCCGCATGATCATCATCACATAATATCCGCATTCGGTATTTCCTGGTTGTTTTATCGTCTATACAAAAGTGATACAAAAAAATAAGTTAATCATTATATTAAATAGGCAAGTAATATTTTGTTAGACAAACAATATTAATATGTATATAAATTATTAATAAATACTTATGTGTAAAAATCTTAGCCAAATTTATGTATACAAATGTTATTGATGTACCTTTGTTTTAGGCCATCTAAGTTTTTCGTACCGAACTTTTTTTTGGCCATCGGATGTACAGTTCCAAGACATGTATGTGCTATATAAATCACCAAAAATAAAATCAGCAATTAATTATTAAATTTTATTAATAATCATCCACATATATAGTTAATTATGTATACTTACCTATTCAACAAACTCCTAAAGTCGGCCATTCTTTGACGGTTGTTCTTCGGAAGCGCATCATGAAACCATGCAACTGCTAAGTATGGGTCAACAACACCCAACATCCAATGGTCTCTACAAAATGTATTAATTACAAATGTTTTAATAAAACTCAAATAATCCATTGCAATATTAGACAAGTTATAATACCTTGACCAGTACGGAAGAAACCATAGCTGAGCCTTTTCTGCATCTCTCCATCGCATCAAAATTTTAAGTTCTCGCTCATCAAGATTTCTCCTTTCTCCATTGGCTATATCATCAGGGAGCATAAAACAATATTTCCCTAGTTGTTCACCCATCAGTCAGGAATCTAAATGCCTAAGCAGTGAATCATCATTTACATAATTAGTTGTATGTAACAAATATAGCAATAAAATATTTTTCAATT
>QANX01006403.1:24881-51544 GCA_003254975.1 Ochetophila trinervis | reverse complement strand
GTATCATTCCCTTCCTCTTCAAAAAGATTCGTCCTCGAATCTGAATCCATATCAAAAGGAAAAATATCAGAAACATTAAAAATAGTGGACTCATTGTATGCGATGTCCTTTACTCTTTCAAGCACTTGAAAAGGTCCATTGCCTTTAGCATCCAACTTAGACATCCTAAGTTTGGAAAACCTTTTCTTCCTTAAATATACCCAAACCCAATCTCCTGGTTTGAATATCCTCCACGTGTCATCCCATAAAACTTTCCCAAAGGGACTCAAAAATTCCACATCCCTATCATATTTAATAATTCTAGGCACTCCATGCAATTTTGATTTCTCATCAAAGTCCTGTAATAAAGAGACAAAAACACTAGGCAAATTGGGGTTAAGGTTAGTTTCACAAAGCAAAACTTCTCGAAACCTCACTAATAATATTGCTTTCTTGCCTAAGAATGCATTACTGACTTCTCTCTCTTTTGCAGTAAAATCCTTTTTCTTTTCACTCATCTCACTTTTTTCTACTGTACTTTCCTCTTTATTTTTCTTACTAATGCAATCACTCACCATTGGGCCTTTATTTATATTATTTTCACTATTGGCCTCTTTACACTCAACTTTTTTATTTTTCTCACTTCCCAAATCCCCATGTGAACTTTTGGATAATTTTAATTGTTCAAAATACACCTCCATTGGAGATAAAGGTGCAAGTGTGACTTTCTTTTCATTATGCTCATGTCTCCTAGCCCTTGGTTGCTCCCTCCATGTGCGTCTCCTCATGGAATGATTTGAGACTTCATCCTCCATGTGCGTCTTCTCATGGAATGATTTGAGACTTCATCATCATCGGAACCCGTTGGCTCGATATCTCTAGTTCGCAAACTATCTCTCCCTGGGTTATTTATGGCGGTCATAAATACTTCACTTACGTTATCATTTAACTCATCCACTTTCATCTCTTTGTAATACTCCTCTACGGACCTAGACCCTTGTGTGAGTCTCTGTAAGTTTTGATGAAGCTCTCTATAGTAATAAGATGGTACAAACCTCTTCCTCATAATTCTCTTCATCTCATCCCAAGTTGAGATCAGATCTTCTCTATACATCCTCCTTGATTGTATAAGTTGCTTCCACCAAACTAGAGCATAGTCGGTGAACTCCACTGCGGCTAGTTTAACCTTTTTCTCCTCAGAGTAATTGTGACAATCAAATATTAACTCTACCTTTTTTTCCCATTCCAAGTATGCCTCGGCATCACTTCTACCCTTGAATGGCGGAATGTGCATCTTAATTGAACTTAGGTTGTCATCCCTTCCTCCTCTTGTCTCCTCTCTCCTAGGTCTTCTTCTTACAGTTTGGACTTCATACTCATCTTCATCAGAAACAATTAATTCTTGTCTCCTGGGTCGTGTTCCTTCCCTTCTAGTAGTATTGGACATGGCCATGGTCATCTCCCTCATTTGCTCCATCATCTCATCCATCCTAGATTTCAATGTTTCTTCCATCCTAGAAGTCAATCTCTCTTCCATCCTTCTATACTCACCCTCCAAAGATTGTCGTAAGAGCTTTGGATCCGGTATTGCCACTTGCTCTTCTTCGGAAATAGTAACTCCATTTCCGTCTCTTTTAGACATTCTTACACACTCCCTTGCGTGTTTAACTCAAAAATAGTAAACCCTCGTGTTTCACTCAAATTTGGCTTTTACCCTTTATATGCTCACCACTCAAGCCTTTTACCACTCAAGTCTTGTTCACCAAGTTGCACTTCAGAACCAATTTTCTTAAACAAAAATATAAAACTAAAATAGCAAATTTCAAAATTAAAACGTAACAATAAAAGCAAGTTCAATTCTAGAGTAAAATTGGCACAAAAGAAAAAAAAGGACAAAAGAGTAATGAAACAAATAATAATTACTCTATGAAATCAACACAATGAGAATAGGAAAGTATGAAAATAAGAAACTATGAGAATTGGAAACAAAAATGTTTAGAATAGGAAAGTAAGAAAAATAAGAAACTATGAGAATAAGAAACAAATAAAATTGGGAAAGTAGGAAATATGGAATAATAATTAAAAAACAAATCAGAAATCAATTAGGAATGAGTAACTTTCCTAATATTCAAGCAATCAATCTCAATATTCCAACTTTCAATTCAATTTTTTTTTTGCTTTTTTTTTATATATAATCAGATTCTTTTTTTTCTGCTTTTTTTTTTGGTACGATTTTTTTTTTCACGATTTTTTTTGATGATTTTCTTTTTTGGTACTCTAAAACACCAAGAACAATGAAGAACACAAAACAATGAAGAACAAAAGAATAAAATGCAGAAATTAAAAAAAACTAATCAAAGACTCTAAAAAGAAAAACAAAGAACAAGAAAAATATTTCTTAATTTTAGCTATTTTTCGGATGATAATGGCAGTTTCGTAATTTAGCTATTTTTGGATTATAATGGCAGTTTTATAATTTTTGCTATTTTCGTTTTTAGGGTTAGTTTTCAACCTTAGGATTACTTTCTTAATATTTAATGGTTTAGATTGATTCTTGATCTACCCATAGTCCTTATATAAATGGGGATCAATTCATTTGTAAGACAGATTTGAGTTTTTAATCAATTGAGAGAATTAATTTTCCTATTGCTCCCAGGAGTATTCTTGCAAGGTGAGGAATCAATTTCTTCTTCTTGTTGCATTAGGAGTTGAATTATCTTATCAAAATAGAAATACTTTGTGGCGATTATTCTTCTCTTTCCCTAGCCTTCTAATCCACGTTTTTAGATACAAGTTATCTAAGGGTTTGGTAGGGCGGGTTCTTGTTTCCAATTACTGTTCAATATTTCTTGTGTGTTTGGGGTTTCAGATTCTTTAATCTTGGGGTTCCGCATCAATTGGTATAAGAGCATTGGTTGAGATAAGTACCTATCTATCTTTGTTTTCAATTTCTTTGTGTTCTTCGTTCATAATACTTTGATTTCCAAAAGAAATAAAAAAAAAAGTTGTGTTTGATCCGTGCGTCTTTTTTTATCTTGTTGATTTAGGGTTTTTTTATTCAAAGAAAAGAACACGTAAAAAAAAAAACCCTAATCGCACTACAGGCGCCTGGGGTTGCACCTTGGGTCACACTTGGGCAGGTCAATCCACAAGGCATTCCTGAAAAAAAAAAAAAATCTGAATTTTGTTTGTTTTTTCTTTTTCTTTTTTTGCTTAGGGTAATATTTGCTTTCCATTACTCTAATTCTTATTTTTGCTTTTCTTTTGATCTAGTTTCTTTCGTTGGTTAGGTTTTGAGATTGTGATAATTGTTGTTCTTGCTTTGATTTGTTGTGTTTAACTCTAAAGTGCAACTTGATTCTGGAGATTGCGATGCGGAGCCCCAAGATTAAAGAATCCGAAACCCCAAACACACAAGAAATATTGAACAGTAATTGGAAACAAGAACCCGCCCTACCAAACCCTTAGATAACTTGTATCTAAAAACGTGGATTAGAAGGCTAGGGAAAGAGAAGAATAATCGCCACAAAGTATTTCTACTTTGATAAGATAATTCAACTCCTAACGCAACAAGAAGAAGAAATTGATTCCTCACCTTGCAAGAATACTTCTGGGAGCAATCGGAAAATTAATTCTCTCAATTGATTAAAAACTCAAATCTCTCTTACAAAAGAATTGATCCCCCTTTATATAAGGACTAGGGGTAGATCGAGAATCAATCTAAACCATTAAATATTAAGAAAGTAATCCTAAGGTTGAAAACTAACCCTAAAAACGAAAATAGCAAAAATTACAAAACTGCCATTATAATCCAAAAATAACTAAATTCAGAAACTGCCATTATAATCCGAAAATAGCTAAAATTACGAAATTGCCATTCTAAGTTGTTTATTTTTAAAATGACGTCGTTTTGTCTCCGCAACTCTCGAGCATCATTAAGACTTTCATCCTTTGCTTGGACAACATGCTTAAATCATCATTAAGCCTCGGAAAAGTGTTCAAATCATTTGGAAACTTGAATCGATCTTCATCCATAATTCTTTTCATAAGTCCAAGCATTCCGTCTTTGATTTTCTTAACTCGAGAACGCATCACTGGTTTACTAGGTAAGATGATGTCATCTTTTGTTTCAATGCTAGAATATGACTCTATGATGCCCGCATCAGATTGTGAGTGGTAAAAGGCTTGAGTGGTAAGCACATTGAGGGTAAAAGCCAAAATTGTGTGAAACACGAGCGTAGTTACCATTAAAAAGAGTGAAACACGTGAGGGAGAGAAGTAAGGATTTTCTTTTTACTAATCTTGTCTTGTAGAAACTAAGATATCAAGAAGAGAAGGAAAAGAAGCCGCTCATTCCGAGGAAGAGCACGAAAAGGAGATGACACCGGACATGAAGCTCTTATACAAGGCCTTCACAGGAGAATTGCGGAGGTTAAACATGAAGATGGATGAATTAAATGATAAGGTAAATGAAGTCTCTATGACCGCCACAAATAACCCAAAGAGAGATGGTTCGCGAACTAGAGATATAGAACTATCGATTTCCGAGGATGATGAAGTCTCAAATCATTCAATGAGGAGATGTCCAAGGAGGGAGGAACCAAGGGCTAGGAGACATGAGCCGAGAGAAAGGAGGGACGACAACATAAGCTCCATAAAGATGCAGATACCACCATTCAAGGGGAAACATGACGCTGAAGTATATTTGGAGTGGGAAAGCAAGGTTGAACTAATTTTCGCTTGCCACAAGTACTCGGATGAGAAGAAGGTAAGACTCGCCGCTGTAGAGTTTACCGATTATGCTTTGGTTTGGTGGGAACAATTATTGCAGACTAGGAGGACATATGGTGAAGATCCAATTGTAACTTGGGGCGAGATGAAAAGGGTGATGAGAAGAAGATTTGTACCATCTTCTTATTACCGGGAGGTACACCAAAAGTTGCAGCGGCTCTCCCAAGGAACAAGGACGGTAGAAGAGTACCACAAGGAGATGGAGATGCTCCTAATCCGAGCCAACATAGATGAGGAACGAGAGGCTTCCATGGCTCGATTCTTAATTGGACTCAATAGAGAGATTGCCGACACTGTGGAACTACATCCATATGTAGAGATAGAAGACTTGGTGAACATGGCAATCAAGGTGGAAAAGCAACTTAAAAGAAAAGGGACTACTCGAAGCTTCTCAAATTCCAACTCTAAATGGAATTTAAAGTGGTAGAAACCTGAGGACAAAAAGAAGAATAAGGATAAGAGTGCCAGCACACCTAAAGGTACTCCTAATTCTTATTCTACTACCACTACTACACATAGGGAGATAAAGTGTTTTAAATGTCAAGGGTTAGGACATATTGCTTCTGAATGTCCTAATAAGAAGACTATGTTGTTGAAGGGTAGTGAAATTGTTTCGGAGTCTGAGAATGATAGTGATAACGAGGTGCCACCATTGGAGGATAATTCTAGTGATAAAGGAGAACATAGAGTATGGTATGAGGGGAGAGTCTCTAGTTGTTAGGCGAGCCTTAAACCTTAAAGTTAAGGAGGAGAGTCTAGAGCAAAGGGAGAATATCTTTCACACTAGATGTATGGTGTGTGGTAAAATTTGCAGTTTGATAGTGGATGGAGGAAATTGTGCCAATGTAGCTAGCACTACTTTGGTAGAGAAATTGGGCTTGAAATGTGAGAAGCATCCTAATCCCTATAGGTTACAATGGTTGAATGACAGTGGGGAAGTGAAGGTAACCAAACAAGTGAAGGTTGCTTTCGAAATTGGAAAGTATGTTGATGAGGTTGTGTGTGATGTAGTACCTATGCAAACCGGGCACATTTTGTTGGGTAGGCCGTGGCAATTCGATAGGAGAGTTGTTCATGATGGGCATAGGAATAGGTATGCTTTTGAGTACAAGGGGAAGAAGCACACTCTAGCACCTCTATCTCCAAAAGAGGTGTACCTTGATCAATTGAAGATGAATAAACCTACAAATGAGGATATGGGAAGTGAGACTAACAAAAAGAATGAGGGAAAATAGGCCATGAGAGAAAAGAAAAAAAATAAAGTCCCAATGGAGAGTCAAAACACTTGTGAGAAAAACATGAGTGAAGTGAGGAGTGAAAAGAAAAAGAATTTCTATGCAAAAATGAGAGATGTGAAAGGAGCATGCTTATGCAAGAGAGCACTAGTTCTCGTTAGGTTTAGGGAGTTTTATTTTTCTGAAGCTAACCTTAACCCATTTTTGCCTAGTATTTTTGTTTCTTTGTTGAAGGAATTTGAAGAAGTTTTCCCGGAGGAATTGCCCAAAAGATTACCACCAATAAGGGGCATTGAACATCAAATAGACTTGGAAGCAACCCTGAGGAAACGAAGGAACTTCAAAGGCAAGTGGAGCAGCTATTGGCATTAGGATATGTGCGGGAAAGCTTAAGCCCATGTGCTGTATCGGTGTTGTTGGTTCCTAAGAAGGATGACACGTGGAGGATGTGCGTGGATTGCAGAGCCATCAACAAGATTACGGTAAAGTATCGTTTCCCTATACCTAGGTTAGATGACATGTTGGATGAATTGCATGATTCTTGTGTGTTCACTAAAATAGACTTGAAAAGTGGATACCACCAAATTAGGATGAAACCTGGGGATGAATGGAAAACTACATTTAGGACTAAGTATGGTTTATATTAATGCGCCTAGTACCTTCATGAGACTAATGAACCATTTCCTAAGAACTTTTATAGGGAAATTCGTGGTTGTCTATTTTGATGACATATTGATTTATAGTAAAAATCCAGATGACCATGTAGAGCATGTTAGGGCAGTTTTAGAAGTTCTTAAGGAGGAAAAGTTATTTGCCAACCTTAAAAAGTGTACTTTTTGCATTGATCGAATAATTTTTCTTGGCTTTGTTGTGAGTGCACGTGGTGTTGAGGTTGATGAGGAAAAGGTGAAGGCTATCCGAGAATGGCCCACACCTAAGAGTGTTTCTGAGGTAAGAAGTTTTCATGGACTAGCTGGGTTCTACAAAAGGTTTGTGAAGGAATTTTCTACCATAGCGGCATCATTGAATGAGATTGTCAAAAGAGAGATAGGGTTTAAATGAGGTAAGGACCAAGACGTAGCTTTTCAAACTCTAAAAGATAAGTTATGTTCTGCTCCTATTCTTGTATTACCTAATTTTGACAAAAGTTTTGAAATTGAATGTGATGCTTCTGGGATTGGTATAGGTGCTGTTTTATTGCAGGAAAAACGTCCTAGTGAGAAATTGAATGGAGCTCAACTCAACTACTCGACGTATGACAAAGAGTTGTATGCCCTTTTCCGTGCTTTAGAGGTGTGGCAGCATTACTTGGTCCCGAAGGAGTTTGTGATTCACACTGATCATGAGTCGTTGAAGCATATCAAGGGGCAAGGAAAGCTCAACAAGAGGCATGCACGATGGGTTGAGTTCATAGAGACCTTTCCGTACGTGATTTGTTACAAGCAAGGTAAGGAGAATGTGGTGGCCGATGCTTTGTCTCGGAGGTATGTCTTAATCACTACTCTTACTTCTAAGCTATTGGGTTTTGAACAATTAAAAGACATGTATGCTAGTGATGATGATTTTGGTGAAATATATGCTGCATGTGAAAATGGTGCTTTTCATAAATTCTATAAACTTGAAGGATTTCTGTTTCGTGGACATAGGATATGCGTGCCCAATTGTTCGATTAGAGAATTGCTTGCTAGAGAGTCACATAGTGGTGGTCTCATGGGGCATTTTGGTGTGCATAAGACCTTAGATATTTTATCTGAACATTTCTTTTGGCCACACATGCGTAGGGATGTTGAAAAAATATGTGCTAAATGTATTGCATGTAGACAGGCTAAATCTAGGTCTATGCCACATGGTTTGTACACCCCTCTTCCTGTGCCAACGGAACCATGGGTTGATATCTCCATGGATTTTGTTCTTGGGTTGCCGAGAACTAGGAAGGGTCGTGATAGTATATTTGTTGTTGTGGATAGATTTAGTAAAATGGCGCACTTCATTGCTTGCCATTAAACTGATGATGCAACTAATATAGCTGACTTATTCTTTAGAGATGTATTGAGATTGCATGGGGTACCTAGGACAATAGTCTCGGATAGAGATGTCAAGTTCTTGAGTCACTTTTGGAAAGTTTTTTGGGGAAAGTTGGGTACTAAGCTTTTGTATTCTACTACTTGTCATCCACAAACCGATGGACAAACGGAAGTGGTGAATAGAACTTTAGGTGCTTTACTGCGTTCTGTAGTTGGTAAAAACTTAAAATCTTGGGAAGATTGTTTGCCTTTTCTTGAATTTGCTTATAACCGTACTATTCATTCTTCTACTGGAGTTTCACCATTTGAGATTGTATATGGCTTTAATCCTTTAACTGTATTGGATTTGATGCCTTTACCTTTGAGTGAACTTGCTAACTTAGATGGACAAAAGAAGGCGGACTTAGTTAAAGCTATGATGCGGAACCCCAAGCCTAAAGAAACTGTAATCCCAACACACAAGATGATATGGAACAAACCCTAGGTAAAAACCCGTCCTATAGCACCTCTAGATAACAATTGTATCTAGCAACACTAATTAGAAGGCAAAGAATGAAATTGAAATTCACCACAAAGTAAATACCTTTGATAAGAAGATCAATTCCCAATGCAACAAGTAGAAGAAGAACTATCCTCTCTTGGAACACACAAGTCTTGTTGAAAACAAGAGTAGATTCTCAATAATCAATAATCAAAGTTGTCTCTTACAAGCTAGTAACCCTCCCTTTATATTGATATTAGGGTTAGGTTAAAAATCAATCTAGACCATAAAATAATTAGGAAAGTAATCCTAAGGCTAAAAACTAACCCTAAATAAATATAATCCGAAAATAGAAATAATTACAAAACTGCCATTATAATATGGAAACAGCAATAATTACAAAACTGCCATTATAATCCGAAAATAACTAAATTATGAAACTGCCATTGTAATCCGAAAATAGCTAAAATTACTTCGTTTCGCCTTTGCAACTCCCGAGCAGTATTACCACCTTCATTCTTTGCTTGGACATCATGCTTAAAACATCATCTTTTGCTCCAATGGTAAAATATGGCTCTATGATGCCCGTATCAATACACGAGAAGGCCTGACTACAGATTGAGAAGAGGAATAAGTGATGCGGAACCCCAAGATTAAAGAATCTGAAACCCCAAACACACAAGAAATATTGAACAGTAATTGGAAACAAGAACCCGCCCTACCAAACCCTTAGATAACTTGTATCTAAAAACGTGGATTATAAGGCTAGTGAAAGAGACGAATAATCGCCACAAAGTATTTCTACTTTGATAAGATAATTCAACTCCTAATGCAACAAGAAGAAGAAATTGATTCCTCACCTTGCAAGAATACTCCTGGGAGCAATAGGAAAATTAATTCTCTCAATTGATTAAAAACTCAAATCTGTCATACAAAAGAATTGATCCCCCTTTATATAAGAACTAGGGGTAGATCAAGAATCAATCTAAACCACTAAATATTAAGAAAGTAATCCTAAGGTTGAAAACTAACCCTAAAAACGAAAATAGCAAAAATTACAAAACTGCCATTATAATCCGAAAATAACTAAATTACGAAACTGCCATTATAATCCAAAAATAGCTAAATTACAAAAGTGCCATTATAATCCGAAAATAGCTAAAATTACGAAATTGCCATTCTAAGTTGTTTATTTTTAAAATGACGCCGTTTCGTCTCCGCAACTCTCGAGCATCATTACGACTTTCATCCCTTGCTTGGACAACATGCTTAAATCATCATTAGGCCTCGGAAAAGTGTTCAAATCATTTGGAAACTTGAATCGATCTTCATCCATAATTCCTTTCACAAGTCCAAGCATTCCGTCTTTGATCTTCTTAGCTCGAGAACGTGTCACTGGTTTACTAGGTAAGATGATGTCATCATCTTTTGTTTCAATGCTAGAATATGACTCTATGATGCCCGCATCAATAAGTTAACTGCGCAAAAGGCTAATATAGGGCACAAACAAGTGATATTTGAACCAGGTGATTGGGTTTGGGTACATTTGAGGAAGGAAAGGTTTCCTAACAAAAGGAAGTCTAAGTTGGATGCTAGAGGTGATGGACCTTTTCAAGTGCTCGAGAGAATCAATGACAATGCATACAATATTGATCTTCCAGGTGAGTATAATGTGGCCGCATCATTTAATGTTGCTGATCTTTCTCCTTTTGACATGGATGAGGGAGGGAATGATGTGGGCATCGAGCGCTCTTCTAGAATGGATGTTCGTGATAAGGACATTACGTTGCCAAGTGGACAAGTGACGCGTTCTCTTTTAGACATTCTTACACACTCCCTTACGTGTTTAACTCAACAATGGTAGACCCTCGTGTTTCACAAAAGTTTGGCTTTTACCCTCATTATGCTCACCTGATGCGGAACCCCAATATTAAAGAATCCGAAACCCCAAACACACAAGAAATATTGAACAGTAATTGGAAACAAGAACCCGCCCTACCAAACCCTTAGATAACTTGTATCTAAAAACGTGGATTAGAAGGCTAGGGAAAGAGAAGAATAATCGCCACAAAGTATTTCTACTTTGATAAGATAATTCAACTCCTAATGCAACAAGAAGAAGAAATTGATTCCTCACCTTGCAAGAACACTCCTGGGAGCAATAGGAAAATTAATTCTCTCAATTGATTAAAAACTCAAATCTGTCTTACAAAAGAATTGATCCCCCTTTATATAAGGACTAGGGTTAGATCAAGAATCAATCTAAACCATTAAATATTAAGAAAGTAATCCTAAGGTTGAAAACTAACCCTAAAAACGAAAATAGCAAAAATTACAAAACTGCCATTATAATCCGAAAATAACTAAATTACGAAACTGCCATTATAATCCGAAAATAGCTAAATTACGAAAATGCCATTATAAGATTTTTTTTTAAATGACGCCGTTTCGTCTCCGCAACTCCCGAGCATCGTTACCACCTTTATCCCTTGCTTGGACATCATGCTTAAATGATCATTAGGCCTCGGAAAAGTGTTCAAGTCATTTGGAAACTTGAATCGATCTTTATCCATAATTCTCTTCCCAAATCCAAGCATTCTCTCTTTGATCTTCTTAACTCGAGAACGCATCACTGGTTTACTAAGTAAGATGATGTCATCATCTTTTATTCCAATGCTAGAATATGACTCTATGATGCCCGCATCATTCACTTCTTCTTCAAAAAGATTCGTCCTCGAATCTGAATCTTTATCGAAAGCAAAAATATCATAAACATTGAAAATAGCGGACTCATTGTTGATGCGGGCATCATAGAGTCATATTCTAGCATTGGAGCAAAAGATGATGACATCATCTTGCCAAGTAAACCAATGGTGCGTTCTCGAGTTAAGAAGATCAAAGAGGGAATGCTTGGACTTGTGAAAAGAATTATGGATGAAGATCGATTCAAGTTTCCAAATGATTTGAACACTTTTTCGAGGCCTAATGATGATTTAAGCATGTTGTCCAACCAAGGGATGAAAGTCGTAATGATGCTCGAGAGTTGCAGAGACGAAACGGCGTAATTTTAAAAATAAACAACTTAGAATGGCAGTTTCGTAATTTAGTTATTTTCGGCTGATAATGGCAGTTTTGTAATTATTTCTATTTTCGGATTATTTTTATTTAGGGTTAGTTTTTAGCCTTAGGATTACCTTCCTAATTTCCTTAGGATTACTTTCCTAATTTTCTTAGGATTAGTTTCCTAATTACTTTATGGTTTAGATTGATTCTTGATCTAACCCTAGTCCTTATATAAAGGGGGATCAATTCTTTTGTATTGGAGATTTGAGTTTTTAATCAATTGAGAGAATTAATTTTCCTATTGCTCCCAGGAGTGTTCTTGCAAGGTGAGGAATCAATTTCTTCTTCTTGTTGCATTAGGAGTTGAATTATCTTATCAAAGTATAAATACTTTGTGGCGATTATTCTTCTCTTTCCCTAGCCTTCTAATCCACGTTTTTAGATACAAATTATCTAAGGGTTTGGTAGGGCGGGTTCTTGTTTTCCAATTATTGTTCAATATTTCTTGTGTGTTTGGGGTTTCAGATTCTTTAATCTTGGGGTTCCGCATCAATTGTACTCCCCCTGAAGGGCAATTTTGTATGCATTGTCATTGACTCTTTCAAGCACTTGAAACGGTTTATCTCCTCTAGCATCGAACTTTTATTTCCTAAGGTTAGGAAACCTTTTCTTCCTTAAATATACCCAATCCCAATCTCCTGGTTTGAATATCCTCCACGTTTCATCACATAAAACTTTTCCAAAGGGACTCAAAAATTCCTCATCGTTATCATATTTAATAGTTTTAGGCACGCTATGCAATTTTGATTTCAAATCAGAGTCCTGCAATAAAGAGACAAAAACACTAGGCAAATTAGGGTTAAGGTTAGTTTCACAAAGCAAAACTTCTCGAAACTTCACTAATAATATTGCTTTCTTGCCTAAGAATGCACTATTGACTTCTCTCTCTTTTGCATTAAAACTCTTTTTTTTTTCACTCATCTCACTTTTTTCTATTGCACTTTCCTCTTTATTTTTCTTATTAGTGCAATAACTCACCATTGGGCCTTTATTTATATTATTTTCACGTTTGGCCTCTTTACACTCAATTTTTTTATTTGTCTCACTTCCCAAATCCCCATATGAACT
Organism: Ochetophila trinervis; assembly: GCA_003254975.1. Lineage (NCBI taxonomy): Eukaryota > Viridiplantae > Streptophyta > Magnoliopsida > Rosales > Rhamnaceae > Ochetophila > Ochetophila trinervis. The sequence goes on along the minus strand of QANX01006403.1, from coordinate 38,843 downwards.
TTTGGATAATTTCAATTGTTCAAAATACACCTCCATTGGAGATAAAGGTGCAAGTGTGACTCTCTTTTCATTATGCTCATGTCTCCAAGCTCTTGGTTCCTCCCTCCTTGGACGTCTCCTCAAGGACTGATTTGAGACTTCATCATCCTCGGAACTCGATGGCTTTATATATCTAGTTCGCGACCCATCTTTCTTTGGGTTATTTGTGGCGGTCAAAAAGACTTTACTTACCTTATCATTTAGTTTATCCATCTTCTTGTTCAACCTCCGAAATTCTCCTTTGAAGGCTTTGTAAAAAAGCATCATGTCCGGTGTCATCTCCTTTTCGAGCTCTTCCTCATAATGAGCTTCTTTTCCTTTTCTTCTTAATATCTTAGTTTCTACAAGACAAGATTAGTAAAAAGAAAACCCTTACTTCTCTCCCTCACGTGTTTCACTCTTTTTAATGGTAACTACGCTCGTGTTTCACACAATTTTGGCTTTTACCCTCAATGTGCTCACCACTCAAGCCTTTTACCACTCACAATTTCTTGAATCAAGTTGCACTTTTAGAGTTAAACACAACAAATCAAAGCAAGAAAAAAACAATTATCACAATCTCAAAACCTAACCAACGAAAGAAACTAGATCAAAAGAAAAGCAAAAATAAGAATTAGAGTAATGGAAAGCAAATATTACCCTAAGCAAAAAAAAAAGAAAAAGAAAAAACAAACAAAATTTGGATTTTATTTTATTTTATTTTATTTTTTTATTTTTTTCAGGAATGCCTTGTGGACAGACCTGCCCAAGTGTGACCCAAGGTGCAACCCCAGGCGCCTGTAGTGCGATTAGGGTTTTTTTTTTTTTTTTTTACATGTTCTCTTCTTTGAATTAAAAAAACCCTAAATCAACAAGATAAAAAAAAACGCACGGATCAAACACAACTTTTTTTTATTTCTTTTGGGAATCAAAGTATTATGAACGAAGAACACAAAGAAATTGAAAACAAAGATAGATAGGTACTTATCTCAACCAATGCTCTGATACCAATTGATGCGGAACCCCAAGATTAAAGAATCCGAAACCCCAAACACACAAGAAATATTGAACAGTAATTTGAAACAAGAACCCACCCTACCAAAACCTTAGATAACTTGTATCTAAAAACGTGGATTAGAAGGCTAGGGAAAGAGAAGAATAATCGCCACAAAGTATTTCTACGTTGATAAGATAATTCAACTCCTAATGCAACAAGAAGAAGAAATTGATTCCTCACCTTGCAAGAACACTCCTGGGAGCAATAGGAAAATTAATTCTCTCAATTGATTAAAAACTCAAATCTGTCTTACAAAAGAATTGATCCCCCTTTATATTAGGACTAGGGTTAGATCAAGAATCTATCTAAACCATTAAATATTAAGAAAGTAATCCTAAGGTTGAAAACTAACCCTAAAAACGAAAATAGCAAAAATTACAAAACTGCCATTATAATCCGAAAATAGCTAAATTACGAAACTGCCATTATCATCCAAAAATAGCTAAAATTACGAAATTGCCATTCTAAGTTGTTTATTTTTAAAATTCCGTCGTTTCGTCTCCGCAACTCCCGAGCATCGTTACCACCTTTATCCCTTGCTTGGACATCATGCTTAAATGATCATTAGGCCTCGGAAAAGTGTTCAAGTCATTTGGAAACTTGAATCGATCTTTATCCATAATTCTCTTCCCAAATCCAAGCATTCTCTCTTTGATTTTCTTAACTCGAGAACGCATCACTGGTTTACTAGGTAAGATGATGTCATCATCTTTTGTTCCAATGCTAGAATATGACTCTATGATGCCCGCATCATCACCACTCAAGCCTTTTACCACTAAAGTCTTGTTCACCAAGTTGAACTTCAAAACCAATTACTTAAACAAAAATATAAAACTAAAATAGCAAATTTCAAAATTAAAACCTAACAATAAAAAGCAAGTTCAATTCTAGAGCAAAATTGGCACAAAAGAAAAGGACAAAAGAGTAATAAAACAAATAATAATTACTCTATTAAATAAACACAATGAGAATAGGAAACCAAACAGATTTAGAATAAAAAAGTATGAAAGTAAGAAACTATGAGAATAGGAAACAAATTGATGCAGAACCCCAAGATTAAAGAATCCGAAACCCCAAACACACAAGAAATATTGAACAGTAATTGGAAACAAGAACCCGCCCTACCAAACCCTTAGATAACTCGTATCTAAAAACGTGGATTAGAAGGCTAGGGAAAGAGACGAATAATCGCCACAAAATATTTCTACTTTGATAAGATAATTCAACTCCTAATGCAACAAGAAGAAGAAATTGATTCCTCACCTTGCAACAATACTCCTGGGAGCAATAGGAAAATTAATTCTCTCAAATGATTAAAAACTCAAATCTCTCTTACAAAAGAATTGATCCCCCTTTATATAAGAACTAGGGGTAGATCAAGAATCAATCTAAACCATTAAATATTAAGAAAGTAATCCTAAGGTTGAAAACTAACCCAAAAAACGAAAATAGCAAAAATTACAAAACTGCCATTATAATCCAAAAATAGCTAAATTACGAAACTGCCATTATCATCTGAAAATAGTTAAATTACGAAACTGCCATTGTAAGTTGTTTATTTTTAAAATGATGCCGTTTCATCTCCGCAACTCTCGAGCATCATTACGACTTTCATCCCTTGCTTGGACAACATGCTTAAATCATCATTAGGCCTCGGAAAAGTGTTTAAATCATTTGGAAACTTGAATCGATCTTCATCCATAATTCTTTTCACAAGTCCAAGCATTCCCTCTTTGATCTTTTTAGCTCGAGAAAGCGTCACTGGTCCACTTGGCAACGTAATGTCCTTATCACGAACATCCATTCTAGAAAAGCGCTCGATGCCCACATCATTCCCTCCCTCTTCAAAAAGATTCGTCCTCGAATCTGCATCCATGTCAAAAGGAGAAAGATCAGCAACATTAAATGATGCGAACACATTATACTCACCTGGAAGATCAATCTTGTATGCATTGTCATTGATTCTCTCGAGCACTTGAAAAGGTCCATCACCTCTAGCATCCAACTTAGACTTCCTTTTGTTAGGAAACCTTTCCTTCCTCAAATGTACCCAAACCCAATCACTTGGTTCAATCACCTAAAATTCTATTCACCACTTCCGTTTGTCCATCGGTTTGTGGATGACAAGTAGTAGAATACAAAAGCTTAGTACCCAACTTTCCCCACAAAACTGTCCAAAAGTGACTCAAGAACTTGACATCTCTATCCGAGACTATTGTCTTAGGTACCCCATGCAATCTCACTACATCTTTAAAGAATAAGTCATCTATATTTGTTGCATCATCAGATTTATGGCAAGCAATGAAGTGCGCCATTTTACTAAATCTATCCACAACAACAAATATACTATCACGACCCTTCCTAGTTCTCGGCAACCCAAGAACAAAATCCATGGAGATATCAACCCATGGTTCTGTTGGCACAAGAAGAGGGGTGTACAAACCATGTGGCATAGACCAAGATTTAGTTTGTCTACATGCAATACATTTAGCACATATTTTTTCAACATCCCTACGCATGTGTGGCCAAAAGAAATGTTCAAAAAAAATATCTAAGGTCTTATGCACACCAAAATGCCCCATGAGACCACCACTATGTGACTCTCTAACAAGCAATTCTCTAATCGAACAATTGGGCACGCATATCCTATGTCCACGAAACAGAAATCCTTCATGTTTATAGAATTTATGAAAAGCACAATTTTCACATGCAGCATATATTTCACCAAAATCATCATCACTAGCATACATGTCTTTTAATTGTTCAAAACCCAAGAGCTTAGTAGTAAGAGTAGTGATTATGACATACCTCCGAGACAAAGTAACGGCCACCATATTCTTCTTACCTTGCTTGTAACAAATCACGTACGGAAAGGTCTTTATGAACTCAACCCATTGTGCATGCCTCTTGTTGAGCTTTCCTTGCCCCTTGATATGCTTCAACGACTCATGATCATTGTGAATCACAAACTCCTTCGGGACCAAGTAATGCTGCCACACCTCTAAAGCACGGAAAAGGGCATACAACTCTTTGTCATACGTCGAGTAGTTAAGTTGAGCTCCATTCAATTTCTCACTAAAATATGCTATGGTACGTTTTTCCTGCAATAAAACAGCACCTATACCAATCCCAGAAGCATCACATTCAATTTCAAAAGTTTTGTCAAAATTAGGTAATACAAGAATAAGAGCAGAAGATAACTTATCTTTTAGAGTTTGAAAAGCTACCTCTTGGTCCTTACCCCATTTAAACCCTACCTCTTTTTTGACAATCTCATTCAATGGTGCCGCTATGGTAGAAAAGTCCTTCACAAACAATCTGTAGAACCCAGCTAGTCCATTAAAACTTCTTACCTTTAGAAACACTCTTAGGTGTGGGCCATTTTCGGATAGCCTTCACCTTGTCCTCATCAACCTCAACACCACGTGCACTCACAACAAATCCAAGAAATATTAGTCGATCAATGCAAAAAGTACACTTTTTAAGGTTGGCAAATAACTTTTCCTCCTTAAGAACTTCTAAAACTGCCCTAACATGCTCTACATGGTCATCTAGATTTTTACTATAAATCAATATGTCATCAAAATAGACAACCACGAATTTCCCTATAAAATTTCTTAGGATATGGTTCATTAGACTCATAAAAGTACTAGGTGCATTAGTCAAGCCAAAAGGCATAACTAACCATTCATATAAACCATACTTAATCCTAAATGCAGTTTTCCATTCATCCCCAGGTTTCATCCTAATTTGGTGGTATCCACTTTTCAAGTCTATTTTAGTGAACACACAAGAACCATGCAATTCATCCAACATGTCATCTAACCTAGGTATAGGGAAACGATACTTTACCGTAATATTGTTGATGGCTCTGCAATCCATGCACATCCTCCATGTGTCATCCTTCTTAGGAACCAACAACACCGGTACAGCACATGGGCTTAAGCTTTCCCGCACATATCCTAATGCCAATAGCTCCTCCACTTGCCTTTGAAGTTCCTGCGTTTCCTCAGGGTTGCTTCTATATGCCGGTCGGTTTGGAAGGCTTGCTCCAGGCACCAAGTCTATTTGATGTTCAATGCCCCTTATTGGTGGTAATCCTTTAGGAAATTCCTCCGGGAAAACTTCTTCAAATTCCTTCAACAAAGAAACAAAAATACTAGGCAAACATGGGTTAAGGTTAGCTTCAGAAAAATAAAACTCCCTAAACCTCACGAGAACTAGTGCTCTCTTGCATAAGCACGCTCCTTTCACATCTCTCATTTTTGCATAGAAATTCATTTTCTTTTCACTCCTCACTTCACTCATGTTTTTCTCACAAGTGTTTTGACTCTCCATTGGGCCTTTATTTTTTTTCTTTTCTCTCATGGCCTCTTTTCCCTCATTCTTTTTGTTAGTCTCACGTCCCATATCCTCATTTGTAGGTTTATTCATCTTCAATTGATCAAGGTACACCTCTTTTGGAGATAGAGGTGCTAGAGTGTGCTTCTTCCCCTTGTACTCAAAAGCATACCTATTCCTAAGCCCATCATGAACAACTCTCCTATCGAATTGCCAAGGCCTACCCAACAAAATGTGCCCGGCTTGCATAGGTACTACATCACACACAACCTCATCAACATACTTTCCAATTTCGAAAGCAACCTTCACTTGTTTGGTTACCTTCACTTCCCCACTGTCATTCAACCATTGTAACCTATAGGGATTAGGATGCTTCTCACATTTCAAGCCCAATTTCTCTACCAAAGTAGTGCTAGCTACATTGGCACAACTTCCTCCATCCACTATCAAACTGCAAATTTTTCCACCCACCATACATCTAGTGTGAAAGATATTCTCCCTTTGCTCTAGACTCTCCTCCTTTACTCTATTAAATCAACACAATGAGAATAGGAAACCAAACAGATTTAGAATAAAAAAGTATGAAAGTAAGAAACTATGAGAATAGGAAACAAATTGATGCGGAACCCCAAGATTAAAGAATCAGAAACCCCAAACACATAAGAAATATTGAACAGTAATTGGAAACAAGAACCCGCCCTACCAAACCCTTAGATAACTTGTATCTAAAAACGTGGATTATAAGGCTAGTGAAAGAGACGAATAATCGCCACAAAGTATTTCTACTTTGATAAGATAATTCAACTCCTAAAACAAGAAGAAGAAATTGATTCCTCACCTTGCAAGAATACTCCTGGGAGCAATAGGAAAATTAATTCTCTCAATTGATTAAAAACTCAAATCTGTCATACAAAAGAATTGATCCCCCTTTATATAAGGACTAGGGTTAGATCAAGAATCAATCTAAACCATTAAATATTAAGAAAGTAATCCTAAGGTTGAAAACTAACCCTAAAAACGAAAATAGCAAAAATTACAAAACTGCCATTATAATCCGAAAATAGCTAAATTACGAAACTGCCATTATCATCCAAAAATAGCTAAAATTACGAAATTGCCATTCTAAGTTGTTTATTTTTAAAATTACGCCGTTTCGTCTCCGCAACTCTCGAGCATCATTACGACTTTCATCCCTTGGTTGGACAACATGCTTAAATCATCATTAGGCCTCGGAAAAGTGTTCAAATCATTTGGAAACTTGAATCGATCTTCATCCATAATTCTTTTCACAAGTCCAAGCATTCCCTCTTTGATCTTCTTAACTCGAGAACGCATCACTGGTTTACTAGGTAAGATGATGTCATCATCTTTTGTTTCAATGCTAGAATATGACTCTATGATGCCCGCATCATTTCTTGTATGTTTGGGGTTTCAGATTCTTTAATCTTGGGGTTCCGCATCAACTTGTGTATTCCAAGAGAGGATAGTTCTTCTTCTACTTGTTGCATTGAGAATTGATCTTCTTATCAAAGGTATTTACTTTGTGGCGAATTTCAATTTATTTTTTTACCTTTTAATTAGTGTTGCTAGATACAATTGTTATCTAGAGGCGCTATAGGGCGGGTTTTTACCTAGGGTTTGTTCCATATCATCTTGTGTGTTGGGATTACAGTTTCTTTAAGCTTGGGGTTCCGCATCATTCGCCTATGTTGCGTCTAATTTCTTCATTAGCTGCATCGAATGGATTGTGTGGGATATGCGGGCTAATAAGAAATCTGGCCTCAAATCATTGTAATTGAGCATGAGGTCGGTAGCATTGGTGGAGAATCCATCTCTCTCGATCCGGTTGGATATCGCTAAAGTTGTTGTGGGTTGGAATGATTAAATTGTGCATCTGTCTTCATCATCCATTAATTTGTCCACCTACAAGAAAAAACATTGTCAGAGGCCTTAGCCAGCACTGGTTTTGATGCGGGCATCATAGTGCCACATTCTACCATTGGAGCAAAAGATGATGATTTAAGCATGATGTCCAAGCAAGAGATGAAGGTGATATTGATGCTCAGGAGTTGTGGAGACGACACGACGTAGTTTTAAAAATAGGCATCTTATAATGGCAGTTTCGTAATTTTAGCTATTTTTGGGGTAATAATGGCAGTTTTGTAATTATTGCTATTTCCGAATTATAATGGCAGTTTTGTAATTATTTCTATTTTCGGATTATTTTTATTTAATGTTAGTTTTAAGCCTTAGGATTATTTTTCTAATTATTTTATGGTCTAGATTGATTCTTAACCTAACCCTAATCTCTATATAAAAGGGAGGTTACTAGCTTGTAAAAAACTTTGATTATTGATTATTGAGAATCTACTCTTGTTTTCAACAAGACTTGTGTGCTCCAAGTGAGGATAGTTCTTCTTCTACTTGTTGCTTTGGGAATTGATCTTCTTATCAAAGGTATTTACTTTGTGGCGAATTTCAATTTCATTCTTTGCCTTCTAATTAGTGTTGCTAGATACAATCATTATCTAGAGGTGCTATAGGGCGGGTTTTTACCTAGGGTTTGTTCCGTATCATCTTGTGTGTTGGGATTACAGTTTCTTTAAGCTTGGGGTTCCACATCATTTGGTATCAGAGCAAGGCCAAGATAAATTCCTATTTATCTTGTTCTTTGTTTTTCTTTTTAGAGTCTTCGATTAGCTTTTTTATTTTCTGCGTTTTTTTTTCTTTTGTTCTTGAGTTCTTCGTGTTCTTCAACGTTCTTGGTGTTTTAGTACCATAAAAATAGTACCAAAAAAAAAGATGCAAAAAAAGAAGAATCTGATTATATATACAAAAAAAAAAAAATCTTAGCACAAACAAACAAAAAAAAAATTGAAAGTTGGAATATTGAGATTGGTTGCTTGAATATTAGGAAAGTTACTTATTCCTAATTGATTTCTGATTTGTTTTCTATTATTCCATATTTCCTACTTTCCTAATTTTATTTGTTTCTTATTTTCTTACTTTCCTATTCAAAATTTTTTTGTTTCCAATTCTCATAGTTTCTTATTTTCATACTTTCCTAGTCTAAATTTGTTTAGTTTCCTATGCTCATTGTGTTGATTTCATAGAGTAATTATTATTTCTTTCATTACTCTTTTGTCCTTTTCTTTTGTGCCAATTTTGCTCTAGAATTGAACTTGCTTTTAATGTTCGGTTTTAATTTTGAAATTTGCTATTTTAGTTTTATATTTTTGTTTAAGATAATTGGTTCTGAAGTGCAACTTGGTGAACAAGACTTGAGTGGTAAAAGGCTTGAGTGGTGAGCATAAGGAGGGTAAAAGCCAAATTTGTGTGAAACACAAGGGTTTACCATTGTTGAGTTAAACACGTAAGGGAGTGTGTAAGAATGTCTAAAAGAGACGGAAAGGGAGTTTCTACTTCAGAAGAAGAGCAAGTGGCAACATCGGATCCAAAGCTCTTACGACAATCATTGGAGGGTGAGTATAGAAGGATGGAAGAGAGATTGACTTCTAGGATGGAAGAAACATTGAAATCTAACATGGATGAGATGATGGAGCAAATGAGGGAGATTACCATGGCCATGTCCAATACTACTAGAAGGGAAAGAACACGACCCAGGAGAAAAGAATGAATTGTTTCTGATGAAGATGAGTATGAAGTTCAAACTATAAGAAGAAGACCTAGGACAAAGGAGCCAAGAGGAGGAAGAGATGACAACCTAAGTTTGATTAAGATGCACATTTCGCCATTCAAGGGAAGATGTGATGCTGACGCATACTTGGAATGGAAAAAAAAAGTAGAGTTAATATTTCATTGTCACAATTACTCTAAGGATAATAAGGTTAAACTAACCGCAATGAAGTTCACCGACTATGCTATAGTTTGGTGGGAGCAACTTATACAGTCAAGGAGGAGATATAGAGAAGATCCGGTCTCAACTTGGGATGAGATGAAGAGAATTATGAGGAAGAGGTTTGTACCATCATATTTTTATAGAAAGCTTCATCAAAAGTTGCACAGACTCACACAAGGGTCTAGGTCCGTAGAGAAGTATTACAAAGAGATGAAGATGGATGAGCTAAATGATAAGGTAAGTGAAGTCTTTATGACTGCCACAAATAACCCAAGAAGAGATGGTTTGCGAACTAAAGATAGAGAGCCATCGGGTTCCGAATATGATGAAGTCTCAAATCATTCCATGAGGAGACGCACAAGGTGATCCGGGCATCATAGAGCAATATTCTACCACTGGAGCAAAAGATGATGATTTAAGCATGATGTCCAAGCAAGGGATGAATGTAATAATGATACTCAGGAGTTGCGGAGACAAAACGTCGTAGCTTTAAAAATAAGCATCTTATAATGGCAATATCATAATTTTAGCTATTTTTGGATTATAATGGCAGTTTCATAATTTAGCTATTTTCGGATTATAATGGCAGTTTTGTAATTATTTCTATTTTTGGATTATTTTTATTTAGGGTTAGTTTTAAGCCTTAGGATTACTTTCTTAATTATTTTATGATCTAGATTGATTCTTAACCTAACCCTAATCTCTATATAAAGGGGGATTACTAGCTTGTAAAAAAATAAAAACTTTGATGATTGATTAAATAGAATCTATTCTCGTTTTCAACAAGACTTGTGTGTTCCAAGTGAGGATTGTTCTTCTTCTACTTGTTGCATTAGGAATTGATCTTCTTATCAAAGGTATTTACTTTGTGGCGAATTTCAATTTCATTCTTTGCCTTCTAATTAGTGTTGCTAGATACAATTGTTATCTAGAGGTGCTATAGGGCGAGATTTTACCTAGGGTTTGTTTCATATCATCTTGTATGTTGGGATTACAGTTTCTTTAAGCTTGGGGTTTCGCATCATTTGGTATCAGAGCAAGGCCAAGATAAACTCCTATTTATCTTGTTCTTTGTTTTTCTTTTTGGAGTCTTTGATTAGGTTGTTGTTTCTGCATTTTTTTTTTCTTTTGTTCTTGAGTTCTTCGTGTTTTCATTGTTCTTGGTGTTTTAGTACCCAAAAAAAAATCGTAGAAAAAAAAATCGTACCAAGAAAAAAAAAAGAATCTGATTATATGTACAGAAGAAAAGAAAAAAAAAATCGTAGAAAAAAAAGAAAAAGAAAAAAGAATTGAAAGTTGGAATATTGAGATTGGTTGCTTGAATATTAGGAAAGTTACTTATTCCAAATTGATTTCTGATTTTTATTATTCCATATTTCCTAAGTTTTCTTACTTTCCTATTCTCAATTTAATTTGTTTCATATTCTCATAGTTTCTTATTTTCTTACTTTCCTATTCTAAATTTGTTTAGTTTCCTATTCTCATTGTGTTAATTTCATAGAGTAATTATTATTTGTTTCATTACTCTTTTGTTCTTTTTTTTGGTGGCAATTTTGCTCTAGAATTGAACTTGCTTTTATTGATAGGTTTTAATTTTGAAATTTGCTACTTTAGTTTTATATTTTTGTTTAAGATAATTGGTTCTGAATTGCAATTTGGTGAACAAGACTTGAGTGGTAAAAGGCTTGACTGGTGAGGCATATAAAGGGTAAAAGCCAAATTTGAGTGAAACATGAGGGTTTACTATTTTTGAGTTAAACATGTAAGGGAGTGTGTAAGAATGTCTAAAAGAGACAGAAATGGAGTTTCTACTTCGGAAGAAGAGCAAGTGGCAACACCGGATCCAAAGCTCTTAAGACAATCTTTGGAGGGTGAGTATAAAAGGATGGAAGAGAGATTGACTTTTAGGATGGAAGAAACATTGAAATCTAGGATGGATGAGATGATGGAGTAAATGAGGGAGATGACCATGACCATGGCCAATACTACTAGAAGGGAAGGAACACGACCCAGGAGACAAGAAGTAATTGTTTCCAATGAAGACGAGTATGAAGTCCAAACTGTAAGAAGATGACCTAGGAGAGAGGAGCCAAGAAGAGGAAGGGATGACAACCTAAGTTCGATTAAGATGCACATTTCGCCATTCAAGGGAAAAAGTGATGGCGAGGCATACTTGGAATGGGAAAAGAAGGTAGAGTTAATTTTTGATTGTCACAATTACTCTGAGGAGAAGAAGGTTAAACTAGCCGCAATGAAGTTCACCGACTATGCTATAGTTTGGTGGGAGCAACTTATACAGTCAAGGAGGAGATATAGAGAAGATCCGGTCTCAACTTGGGATGAGATGAAGAGAATTATGAGGAAGAGGTTTGTACCATCATATTTTTATAGAAAGCTTCATCAAAAGTTGCAGAGACTCACACAAGGGTCTAGGTCCATAGAGAAGTATTACAAAGAGATGAAGATGGATGAGCTAAATGATAAGGTAAGTGAAGTTCTTATGACCGCCACAAATAACCCAAGGAGAGATGGTTTGCGAACTAAAGATATAGAGCCATCGGGTTCCGAAGATGATGAAGTCTCAAATCATTCCATGAGGAGACGCACATGGAGGGAGAAACCAAGGGCTAGGAGACATGAGCATAATGAAAAGAAAGTCACACTTGCACCTTTATCTCCAATGGAGGTGTATTTTGAACAATTGAAATTATTCAAATGTTCACATGGGGATTTGGGAAGTGAGACAAATAAAAAAATTCAGTGTAAAGAGGCCAAAAGTGAAAATAATATAAATAAAGGCCCAATGGTTAGTAATTGCACTAGTAATAAAAATAAAGAGGAAAGTGCAATAGAAAAAAGTGAGATGAGTGAAAAGAAAAAGAGCTTTAATGCAAAAGAGAGAGTGATGTGGGCATTGAGCGCTCTTCTAGCATGGATGTTCGTGATAAGGACATTACATTTCCAAGTGGACCAGTGACGCGTTCTCGAGCTAAGAAGATCAAAGAGGGAATGCTTGGATTTGTGAAAAGAATTATGGATGAAGATCGATTCAAGTTTCCAAATGATTTGAACACTTTTCCGAGGCCTAATGATGATTTAAGCATGTTTTTCAAGCAAGGGATGAAAGTCGTAATGATGCTCAAGAGTTGCGGAGATGAAACGGCGTCATTTTAAAAATAATCAACTTCGAATGGCAGTTTCGTAAATTAGCTATTTTTGGATTATAATGAGAGTTTTGTAATTTTTGCTATTTTCATTTTTAGGGTTAGTTTTCAACCTTAGGATTACTTTCTTAATATTTAATGGTTTAGATTGATTCTTGATCTAACCCTAATCCATATATAAAGGGGGATCAATTCTTTTGTAACACAGATTTGAGTTTTTAATCAATTGAGAGAATTAATTTTGTTATTGCTCCCAGGAGTGTTCTTGCAACGTGAGGAATCAATTTCTTCTTCTTGTTGCATTAGGAGTTGAATTATCTTATCAAAGGAGAAATACTTTGATGCAGAACCCCAAGCTTAAAGAAACTGTAATCCCAACACACAAGATGATATGGAACAAACCCTAGGTAAAAACCTGCCCTATAGCACTTCTAGATAACAATTGTATCTAGCAACACTAATTAGAAGGCAAAGAATGAAATTGAATTCGCCACAAAGTAAATATGATGTGGGCATCGAGCGCTCTTCTAACATGGATGTTCTTGGTGAAGACATTGTGCTGCCAAGTGGACCAGTGACGCGTTCTCGAGCTAAGAAGATCAAAACGGGAATGCTTGGACTTGTGAAGAGAATAATTGATGAAGATCGATTCAAGTATCCACATGATCCAAACACTTTTATGAGGCATAATGATGATTTAAGCATGATGTCCAAGCAAGGAATGAAGGTGGTAATACTGCTCGGGAGTTGCAAAGACGAAACGACGTAATTTTAGCCATTTTCGGATTTCAATGGCAGTTTCGTAATTTAGCTATTTTCGGATTATAATGGCAGTTTCGTAATTATTGCTATTTCCAGATTATAATGACAGTTTTGTAATTATTTCTATTTTCGGATTATTTTTATTTAGGGTTAGTTTTTAGCCTTAGGATTACTTTCCTAATTATTTTATGGTCTAGATTGATTCTTAACCTAACCCTAATATCTATATAAAGGGGGGGTTACTAGTTTGTAAAACAACTTTTAATTATTGATTAAATAGAATCTATTCTTGTTTTTCAACAAGACTTGTGTGTACCAAGTGAGGATAGTTCTTCTTCTACTTGTTGCATTTGGGAATTGATCTTCTTATCAAAGGTATTTACTTTGTGGCGAATTTCAATTTCATTCTTTGCCTTCTAATTAGTGTTGCTAGATACGATTGTTATCTAGAGGTACTATAGGGCGGGTTTTTACCTAGGGTTTGTTCCATATCATCTTGTGTGTTGGGATTACAGTTTCTTTAAGCTTGGGGTTCCGCATCATTTGGTATCAGAGGCAGGTTAAGATAAATTCCTATTTATCTTGTTCTTTGTTTTTCTTTTTAGAGTCTTTGATTAGTTTTTTTTTAATTTCTGCGTTTTTTTTTCTTTTGTTCTTCATTGTTTCGTGTTCTTCATTGTTCTTGGTGTTTTAGAGTACCAAAAAAAATCGTAAAAAAAAAAAAAAATCGTACCAAAAAAAAAAAAAAAAAAAAAAAAAAA
>QANX01006403.1:0-24808 GCA_003254975.1 Ochetophila trinervis | reverse complement strand
AATTGAAAGTTGGAATATTGAGATTGATTGCTTGAATATTAGGAAAGTTACTCATTCCTAATTGATTTCTGATTTGTTTTTTTATTATTATTCCATATTTCCTACTTTCCTAATTTTATTTGTTTCTTATTCTCATAGTTTCTTATTTTCCTATTCTAAACATTTTTGTTTCCAATTCTCATAGTTTTTTATTTTCATACTTTCCTATTCTCATTGTGTTGATTTCATAGAGTAATTATTATTTGTTTCCTTACTCTTATGTCCTTTTTTCTTTTGTGCCAATTTTACTCTAGAATTGAACTTGCTTTTATTGTTAGGTTTTAATTTTGAAATTTGCTATTTTAGTTTTGTATTTTTATTTAAGATAATTGGTTCTGAAGTGCAACTTGGTGAACAAGACTTGAGTGGTAAAAGGCTTGAGTGGTGAGCATATAAAGGGTAAAAGCCAAATTTGAGTGAAACACGAGGGTTTACTATTTTTGAGTTAAACACGCAAGCGAGTGTGTAAGAATGTCTAAAAGAGACGGTAAGAGAGTTACTACTTCCGAAGAAGAGAAGGTGGCAACACCGGATCCAAAGCTCTTACGACAATCTTTGGAAGGTGAGTATAGAAGGATGGAAGAGAGATTGACTTCTAGGATGGAAGAAACATTGAAATCTAGGATGGATGAGATGATGGAGCAAATGAGGGAGATGACCATGGCCATGTCCAATACTACTAAAAGGGAAGGAACACGACCCGGGAGACAAGAAGTAATTGTTTCCGATGAAGACGAGTATGAAGTCCAAACTGTAAGAAGAAGACCTAGGAGAGAGGAGACAAGAGGAAGGGATGACAACCTAAGTTCAATTAAGATGCACATTCTGCCATTCAAGGGAAGAAGTGATGCCGAGGCATACTTGGAATGGAAAAAAAAGGTAGAGTTAATATTTGATTGTCACAATTACTGATATGGGCATCGAGTACTCTTCTAACGTGGATGTTCGTGGTGAAGACATTGTGCTGCCAAGTGGACCAGTGACGCGTACTCGAGCTAAGATCAAAGCAGGAATGCTTGGACTTGTGAAGAGAATACTTGATGAAGATCAATTCAAGTATCCAAATGATCCAAACACTTTTATGAGGCCTAATGATGATTTAAGCATGATATCCAAACATGGAATGAAGGTGGTAATGCTGCTCTGGAGTTGCAGAGCTGAAACGACGTCATTTAAAAACAAGCATTTTATAATTGCAGTTTCGTAATTATTTCTATTTTCGGATTATAGTTATTTAGGGTTAGTTTTAAGCCTTAGGATTACTTTTCTAATTATTTTTATGATCTAGATTGATTCTTAACCTAACATTAATCTCTATATAAAGGGGAGATAACTAGTTTGTAAAAAAACTTTGATTATTGATTAAATAGAATCTATTCTTGTTTTCAACAAGACTTGTATGTTCCAAGTGAGGATAGTTCTTCTTCTACTTGTTGCATTGGGAATTGATCTTCTTATCAAAGGTATTTACTTTGTGGTGAATTTCAATTTCATTCTTTGCCTTCTAATTAGTGTTGCTAGATACAATTGTTATCTAGAGGTGCTATAGGGCGGGATTTTACCTAGGGTTTGTTCCATATCATCTTGTGTGTTGGGATTACAATTTCTTTAAGCTTGGGGTTTCGCATCAATTACTCTGAGGAGAAGAAGGTTAAACTAGCTGCAATGGAGTTCACCGACTGTGCTCTAGTTTGGTGGGAGCAACTTATACAGTCAAGGAGGAGATATAGAGAAGATCAGGTCTCAACTTGGGATGAGATGAAGAGAATTATGAGGAAGAAGTTTGTACCATTCTATTACTATAGAGAGCTTCATCAAAAGTTACAGAGACTCATACAAGGGTCTAGATTCGTAGAGGAGTATTACAAAGAGATGAAGATAATTATGATAAGGGCAAAAATTGAAGAGGATAGAGAAGCTACAATGGCAATATTTCTAAGTGGAATGAACAAAGATATTGCCAAGGTGGTTGATCTACATCCATATGTAGAAATGGAAGAAATGGTCAACATGGCTATTAAAGTGGAAAAACAATTGAGAAGTAAAGGGTCATCAAAAGGATTTTCTAGCTCCAATTCAAAGTGGGGTTCCAATTCGAAGTGGAACAAGTATGATGACAAGAAGAGAGAAAAGAACTTGGTGACGAAAGAGAAAATTGGAGATGCATCCAAGTTCAAGGATAAGAGTGCCAACCCAACAAGAGGTACTTCTAATCCTAACACTTCTAGTACTTCTAGACATAGGGAAATAAAATGTTTTAAATGTCAAGGGTTTGGGCATATTGCTTCCGAATGTCCAAATAGGAAAACTATGTTGATGAGGGGTAATGAAGTAATGTCAGAGTCTGAATCCGATGAGGAAAGGCCACCAATAAAGTATGATTCTAGTGAGGAGGAGGATATAGAGTATCCCGTGGTTGGAGAGTCCCTAGTAATTAGGAGGGTTTTAAATTTGAAGGTGAAGGAAGAGGGACTAGAACAAAGGGAGAATATTTTTCACACTAGATGTTTAGTAAATGGTAAAACTTGTAGTTTAATCATTGATGGGGGTAGTTGTGCTAATGTTGCTAGTACGACTTTGGTTGAGAAGTTGGGACTAGTATGTGAAAAACACCCTAACTCTTATAGGTTACAATGGTTGAATGACAGTGGGGAGATTAAGGTAAATAAGAGAGTGAAAGTTACATTTTCTATTGGAAAGTATAGTGATGAGGTTTTGTGTGATGTAGTACCTATGTAAGCAAGACATATTTTGTTGGGTAGACCATGGCAATCCGATAGGAGGACTATCCATGAAGGTTTTAAGAATAGGTATTCTTTTGAGCACAATGGAAAGAAAGTCACACTTGCACCATTATCTCCAAAAGAGGTGTATCTTGAACAATTGAAACTATCCAAAGTTTCCCATGGGGATTTGGGAAGTGAGGCAAATAAAATAATTGAGTGTAAAGAGGCCAAGAGTGAAAGGAATAAAAATAAAGGCCCAATGTTGAGTGATTGCACTAGTAATAAAGAGGAAAGTGCAAGAGAGAAAAGTGAGAAGAGTGAAAAGAAAAAGAGTTTTTATGCAAAAGAGAGAGAAATCAAGAGTGCATTCTTAGGCAACAAAGCAATATTGTTGGTGAGGTTTCGAGAGGTTTTGCTTTATGAAACTAACCTTAACCCCGTTTTGCCTAGTGTTTTTGTCTCTTTATTGCAGGATTTTGATGATGTTTTCTTAGAAGAGATGCCGACTGGATTGCCGCCATTGAGAGGTATTGAGCACCAAATAGATTTTGTACCTGGAGCAAGCATTCCAAACCGACCAGCCTATCGTAGCAATCCTGAGGAAACGAAGGAGTTACAAAGGCAAGTGGAGGAGTTGCTAGCAAAGGGTCATGTTAGGGAGAGCATGAGTACTTGTGCTGTACCGGTCTTATTGGTACCCAAGAAGGATGACACATGGAGGATGTGTGTTGATTGTCGAGCAGTGAATAAAATAACAGTAAAGTATCGTTATCCCATTCCTAGGTTAGATGATATGCTTGATGAATTGCATGGTGCTTGCTTATTTACTAAGATAGATTTAAAAAGTGGTTACCATCAAATTCGGATGAAGCAAGGGGATGATGCGGAATCCCAAGATTGAAGAATCCGAAACCCCAAACACACAAGATATATTGAACAGTAATTGGAAACAAGAACCCGCCCTACCAAACCCTTAGATAACCCTTAGATAATTGATTAAAAACTCAAATCTCTCTTACAAAAGAATTGATCCCCCTTTATATAAGGACTAGGGGTAGATCAAGAATCAATCTAAACCATTAAATATTAAGAAAGTAATCCTAAGGTTGAAAACTAACCCTAAAAACGAAAATAGCAAAAATTACAAAACTGCCATTATAATATGAAAATAGCTAAATTACGAAACTGTCATTATCATCCGAAAATAGCTAAATTATGAAACTGCCATTATCATCCAAAAAATAGCTAAAATTACGAAATTGCCATTCTAAGTTGTTTATTTTTAAAATGATGCCGTTTCATCTCCGCAACTCTCGAGCATCATTGCGACTTTCATCCCTTGCTTGGACAACATGCTTAAATCATCATTAGGCCTCGGAAAAGTGTTCAAATCATTTGGAAACTTGAATCGATCTTCATCCATAATTCTTTTCACAAGTCCAAGCATTCCCTCTTTGATCTTCTTAACTCGAGAATGCATCACTGGTTTACTAGGTAAGATGATGTCATCATCTTTTGTTTCAGTGCTAGAATATGACTCTATGATGCCCGCATCAGAGGATGAGTGGAAAACTGCTTTTAAAACAAAATATGGTTTATATGAATGGATGGTTATGCCTTTTGGGTTAACTAATAATGCTCCTAGTACATTTATGCGATTAATGAACCATGTTTTAAGGGAATTTCTAGGAAAGTTTGTGGTTGTATATTTTGATGATATTTTGATATATAGTAAAAGTTTAGATGACCATGTGATGCATGTTAGCCAAGTGCTAGATGTGCTTAGAGAAGAGAAATTATATGCTAACCTTACAAAGTGCACATTTTGTATAGATAGGCTTGTTTTCCTTGGTTTAGTTGTGAGTGAACAGGGTGTTGAAGTAGATGAAGAGAAGATCAAGGCTATCAAGAAATGGCCTACACCTAAGAATGTGTATGAGGTAAGAAGTTTTCATGGTTTAGCTAGCTTTTATAGAAGGTTTGTGAAGGACTTCTCTACCGTAGCTGCTCCTTTGAATGGGATTGTCAAATAAGAAGTAGGTTTTAAATGGGGTAAGGAACAAGACCATGCGTTTCAAACTTTAAAAGATAAGTTATGTTCTGCTCCTATTCTTGTTCTACCTAATTTTGATAAGATGTTTGAGGTTGAATGTGATGCTTCTGGGATTGGAATAGGTGCTGTTTTGATGCAGGAAAAACGTCCCATTGCATACTTTAGTGAGAAGCTAAATGGACCTCAACTCAAGTACTCAACGTATGACAAGGAGTTGTATGCACTATTTCGTGCCCTGGAGGTGTGGCAACATTATTTGCTTCCAAAGGAGTTTGTGATTCATACCGATCATGAATCTCTCAAACACATCAAGGGACAAGGAAAGCTCAACAAGAGGCATGCAAAGTGGGTTGAGTTCATAGAGAGTTTTCCATATGTGATATGCTACAAGCAAGGTAAGGAGAATGTAGTAGCTGATGCATTATCTCGAAGGTATGTCCTCATAACTACATTAACTTCTAAGTTGATAAGAAGATCAATTCCCAAATGCAACAAGTAGAAGAAAAACTATCCTCACTTGGAACACACAAGTCTTGTTGAAAACAAGAATAGATTCTATTTAATCAATAATCAAAGTTGTCTTACAAGCTAGTAACCCCCCATTTATATAGATATTAGGGTTAGGTTAAGAATCAATCTAGACCGTAAAGTAATTAGGAAAGTAATCCTAAGGCTAAAAACTAACCCTAAATAAAAATAATCCGGAAATAGCAATAATTACGAAACTGCCATTATAATCCGAAAATAGCTAAATTACAAAACTGCCATTGAAATACGAAAAATGGCTAAAATTATGTCATTTCGTCTTTGCAACTCCCGAGCAGCATTACCACCTTCATTCCTTGCTTGGACATCATGCTTAAATCATCATTATTCCTCATAAAAGTGTTTGGATCATGTGGATACTTGAATCGATCTTCATCAATTATTCTCTTCACAAGTCCAAGCATTTCCGCTTTGATCTTCTTAGCTCGAGAATGCGTCACTGGTCCACTTGGCAGCACAATGTCTTCACCACGAACATCCATGCTAGAAGAGCGCTCGATGCCCACATCATTCACTCCCTCCTCAAAAAGATTCGTTCTCGAATCTGCATCGATGTCAAAAGGAGAAAGATCAGCAACATTGAATGATGCAAACACATTATGATGTGGGCATCGAGCGCTCTTCTAGAATGGATGTTCGTGATAAGGACATTACGTTGCCAAGTGGACCAGTGACGCGTTCTTGAGCTAAAAAGATCAAAGATGGAATGCTTAGACTTGTGAAAAGAGTTATGGATGAAGATCGATTCAAGTTTCCAAATGATTTGAACACTTTTCCGAGGCCTAATGATGATTTAAGCATGTTGTCCAAGCAAGGGATGAAAGTCGTAATGATGCTCGAGAGTTGCGGAGATGAAACGGCATCATTTAAAAAAAAATAACTTAGAATGGCAATTTCATAATTTTAGCTATTTTCGGATGATAATGGCAGTTTCGTAATTTAGCTATTTTCGGATTCTTTAATCTTGGGGTTCCTCATCAATTGGTATCAGAGCATTGGTTGAGATAAGTACCTATCTATCTTTGTTTTCAATTTCTTTGTGTTCTTCGTTTATAATACTTTGATTCCCAAAAGAAATAAAAAAATAAAAGTTGTGTTTGATCCGTGCGTCTTTTTTTTATCTTGTTGATTTAGGGTTTTTTTATTCAAAGAAGAGAACAAGTAAAAAAAAAAAAAACCCTAATCGCACTACAGGCGCCTGGGGTTGCACCTTGGGTCACACTTGGGTAGGTCTGTCCCCAAGGCATTCCTGAAAAAATAAAAAAAAAATTCCGAATTTTGTTGGTTTTTTCTTTTTCTTTTTTTTTGTTTAGGGTAATATTTGCTTTCCATTACTGTAATTCTTATTTTTGCTTTTCTTTTGATCTAGTTTCTTTCGTTGGTTAGGTTTTGAGATTGTGATAATTGTTGTTCTTGCTTTGATTTGTTGTGTTTAACTCTAAAGTGCAACTTGATTCTGGAGATTGTGAGTGGTAAAAGGCTTGAGTGGTGAGCACATTGAGGGTAAAAGCCAAAATTTTGTGAAACACAAGCGTAGTTACCATTAAAAAGAGTGAAACACGTGAGGGAGAGAAGTAAGGATTTTCTTTTTACTAATCTTGTCTTGTAGAAACAAAGATGTCAAGAAGAGAAGGAAAAGAAGCCCGCTCATTCCGAGGAAGAGCACGAAAAGGAGATGACACCGGAAATGAAGCTCTTATACAAGGCCTTCACAGGAGAATTGCAGAGGTTAAACATGAAGATGGATGAATTAAATGATAAGGTAAATGAAGTCTCTATGACCGCCACAAATAACCCAAGGAGAGATGGTTCGCGGACTAGAGATATAGAACTATCGGTTTCCGAGGATGATGAAGTCTCAAATCATTCAATGAGGAGACGTCCAAGGAGGGAGGAACCAAGGGCTAGGAGACATGAGCCGAGAGAAAGGAGGGACGACAACATAAGCTCCATAAAGATGCAAATACCACCATTCAAGGGGAGACATGACGCTGAAGTATATTTGGAGTGGGAAAGCAAGGTTGAACTAATTTTTGCTTGCCACAACTACTCGGATGAGAAGAAGGTAAGACTCGCGGCTGTAGAGTTTACCGATTATGCTTTGGTTTGGTGGGAACAATTATTGCAGACTAGGAGGAGATATGGTGAAGATCCAATTGTAACTTGGGGCGAGATGTAGAGCATGTTAGGGCAATTTTAGAAGTCCTTAAGGAGGAAAAGTTATTTTCCAACCTTAAAAAGTGTACTTTTTGCATTGATCGACTAATATTTCTTGGCTTTGTTGTGAGTGCACGTGGTGTTGAGGTTGATGAGGAAAAGGTGAAGGCTATCCGAGAATGGCCCACACCTTAGAGTGTTTCTGAGGTAAGAAGTTTTCATGGACTAGCTGGGTTCTACAGAAGGTTTGTGAAGGACTTTTCTACCATAGCGGCACCATTGAATGAGATTGTCAAAAAAGAGGTAGGGTTTAAATGGGGTAAGGACCAAGAGGTAGCTTTTCAAACTCTAAAAGATAAGTTATGTTCTGCTCCTATTCTTGTATTACCTAATTTTGACAAAACTTTTGAAATTGAATGTGATGCTTCTGGGATTGGTAAAGGTGCTATTTTATTGCAGGAAAAACGTCCCATAGCATATTTTAGTGAGAAATTGAATGGAGCTCAACTGAACTACTCGACGTATGACAAAGAGTTGTATGCCATTTTCCGTGCTTTAGAGGTGTGGCAGCATTACTTGTTCCCGAAGGAATTTGTGATTCACACTGATCATAAGTCGTTGAAGCATATCAAAGGACAAGGAAAGCTCAACAAGAGGCATGCACGATGGGTTGAGTTCATAGAGACCTTTCCGTACGTGATTTGTTACAAGCAAGGTAAGGAGAATGTGGTGGTCGATGCTTTGTCTCGGAGGTATGTCTTAATCACTACTCTTACTTCTAAGCTCTTGGGTTTTGAACAATTAAAAGACACGTATGCTAATGATGATGATTTTGGTGAAATATATGTTGCATGTGAAAATGGTGCTTTTCATAAATTCTATAAACATAAAGGATTTCTGTTTCGTGGACATAGGATATGTGTGCCCAATTGTTCGATTAGAGAATTGCTTGTTAGAGAGTCACATAGTGGTGGTCTCATGGGGCATTTTGGTGTGCATAAGACCTTAGATATTTTATCTGAACATTTCTTTTGGCCACACATGCGTAGGGATGTTGAAAAAATTTGTGCTAAATGTATTGCATGTAGACAGGCTAAATCTAGGTCTATGCCACATGGTTTGTACACCTCTTTTCCTATGCCAACGAAACCATGGGTTGATATCTCCATGGATTTTGTTCTTGGGTTGCCGAGAACTAGGAAGGGTCGTGATAGTATATTTGTTGTTGTGGATAGATTTAGTAAAATGGCGCACTTAATTGCTTGCCATAAAATTGATGATGCAACAAATATAGTTGACTTATTCTTTAGAGATGTAGTGAGATTGCATGGGGTACCTAGGACAATAGTCTCAGATAGAGATGTCAAGTTCTTGAGTCACTTTTAGTAAGTTTTGTGGAAAAGTTGGGTACTAAGCTTTTGTATTCTACTACTTGTCATCCACAAACCGATGGACAAACGGAAGTGGTGAATAGAACTTTAGGTGCTTTACTGCGTTCTGTAGTTGGTAAGAACTTAAAATCTTGAGAAGATTGTTTGCCTTTTCTTGAATTTGCTTATAACCGCACTATTCATTCTTCTACTGGATTTCCACCATTTGAGATTGTATATGGCTTTAATCCTTTAACTGTATTGGATTTGATGCCTTTACCTTTGAGTGAACTTGCTAACTTAGATAGACAAAAGAAGGCGGACTTAGTTAAATCTATACACGAGAAGGCCCGACTACAGATTGAGAAGAGGAATAAGTTAACTACGCAAAAGGCTAATAAAGGGCGTAAACAAGTGATATTTGAACCAGGTGATTGGGTTTGGGTACATTTGAGGAAGGAAAGGTTTCCTAACAAAAGGAAGTCTAAATTGGATGCTAGAGGTGATGGACCATTTCAAGTCCTCAAGAGAATCAATGCATACAAGATTGATCTTCCAGGTGAGTATAATGTGTCCGCATCATTTAATGTTGCTGACCTTTCTCCTTCTGACATGGATGCAGATTCGAGTACGAATCTTTTTGATGAGGGAGGGAATGATGTGGGCATGGAGCGCTGTTCTAGCATGGATGTTCGTGATAAGGACATTACATTGCCAAGCGGACCAGTGACGCGTTCTCGAGCTAAAAAGATCAAAGAGGGAATGCTTGGACTTGTGAAAAGAATTATGGATGAAGATCGATTCAAGTTTCCAAATGATTTGAACACTTTTTCGAGGCCTAATGATGATTTGAACACTTGGCAATGTAATGTCCTTATCACGAACATCCATGCTAGAAGAGCGCTCAATGCCCACATCAGAGAGAAGTCAGTAGTGCATTCTTAGGCAAAAAATAAATATTATTAGTGAGGTTTCGAGAAGTTTTGCTTTGTGAAACTAACCTTAATCCTGATTTGCCTAGTGTTTTTGTCTCTTTATTGCAGGACTTTGATAAGAAATCAAAATTGCGTGGAGTGCCTAGACCTGTTAAATATGATAAGGATGTGGAATTTTTGAGTCCCTTTGGGAAAGTTTTATGGGATGACACGTGGAGAATATTCAAACCCAGAAATTGGCTTTGGGTATATTTAAAGAAGAAAAGGCTTTTCAAGTCTAAATTGGATGCCAGAGGCAATGGACAGTTTCCAATGCTTGAAAGAGTAAAGGATAACGCATACAAAATCGCCTTTCAAGGTGAGTACAATGAGTCCACTATTTTTAATGTTTATGATATTTTTCCTTTCAATATGGATTCAGATTCGTTGACGAATCTTTTTGAAGAGGAAGAGAAAGATGCGGGCATCATAGAGCAATATTCTACCATTGGAGCAAAAGATGATTATTTAAGCATGATGTCCAAGCAAGGGATGAATGTGATATTGATACTCAGGAGTTGCGGAGACGAAACGACGTAGTTTTAAAAATAAGCATCTTATAATGGCAACTTCGTAATTTTAGCTATTTTTGGATTATAATGGCAGTTTTGTAATTATTTCTATTTTCGGATTATTTTTATTTAGGGTTAGTTTTAAGCCTTAGGATTACTTTCCTAATTATTTTATGATCTAGATTGATTCTTAACCTAACCCTAATATCTATATAAAGGGGGGTTACTAGCTTGTAAAAAAAAAAAAAAAAACTTTGATGATTGATTAAATAGAATCTATTCTTGTTTTCAACAAGACTTGTGTGTTCCAAGTGAGGATAGTTCTTCTTCTACTTGTTGGATTAGGAATTGATCTTTTTATCAAAGGTATTTACTTTGTGGCGAATTTCAATTTCTTTCTTTGCCTTCTAATTAGTGTTGCTAGATACAATTGTTATCTAGAGGTGCTATAGGGCGGGATTTTACCTAAGGTTTGTTCCATATCATCTTGTGTGTTGGGATTATAGTTTCTTTAAGCTTGGGGTTCCGCACCACAATGAGGGAGAAACCAAGGGCTAGGAGACATGAGCATAATGAAAAGAAAGTCACACTTGCACCTTTATCTCCAGTGGTGGTGTATTTTGAACAATTGAAATTATCCAAAAGCTTACATGGGAATTTGGGAAATGAGGCAAATAAAAAAATTGAGCGTAAATAGGCCAATAGTGAAAATAATATAAATATAGGCCTAATGGTGAGTGATTGCATTAATAAGACAAATAAAGAGGAAAGTGCAATAGAAAAAAGTGAGAAGAGTGAAAAGAAAAAGATGTTTAATGCAAAAGAGAGAGTAGTCAATAGTGCATTTTTAGATAAGAAAGCAATGTTGTTAATGAGGTTTGGAGAGGTTTTTGATACAGGCATCATAGTGCCATATTTTACCATTGGAGTAAAAGATTATGTTTTAAGCATGATGTCTAAGCATGGAATGAAGGTGGTAATGCTGCTCGGGAGTTGCAAAGACGAAACGACATAATTTTAGCTATTTTCGGATTATAATGGCAGTTTTGTAATTTAGCTATTTTCAGATTATAATGGCGGTTTCGTAATTATTGCTATTTCCAGATTATAATGGCAGTTTTTTAATTATTTCTATTTTCGGATTATTTTTATTTAGGGTTAGTTTTAACCCTTAGGATTACTTTCCTAATTATTTTATGGTCTAGATTGATTCTTAACGTAACCCTAATCTCTATATAAAGGAGAGGTTACTAGTTTGTAAACAACTTTGATTATTGATTATTGAAAATCTATTATTGAGATGGTTTGCGAACTAGAGATATAGAGCCATCGGATTCCGATGATGATGAAGTCTCAAATCATTCCATGAGGAGACGCACAAGGAGGGAGGAACCAAGGGCTAGGAGACATGAGCATAATGAAAAGAAAGTCACACTTGCACCTTTATCTCCAATGGTGGTGTATTTTGAACAATTGAAATTAACCAAAAGTTCACATGGGGATTTGGGAAGTGAGACAAATAAAAAAATTGAGTGTAAAGAGGCCAAAAGTGAAAATATTATAAATAAAGGCCCAATGGTGAGTGATTGCACTAGTGAAAAAAATAAAGAGGAAAGTGCAATAGAAAAAAGTGAGATGAGTGAAAAGAAAAAGAGTTTTAATGCAAAAGAGAGAGAAGTCAGTAGTGCATTTTTAGGCAAGAAAGCAATATTATTAGTGAGGTTTCAAGAAGTTTTGCTTTGTGAAACTAACCTTAACCCCGATTTGCCTAGTGTTTTTGTCTATTTATTGCAGGACTTTGATGGGAAATCAAAATTGCATGGAGTGCCTAGAACTATTAAATATGATAGGGATGTGGAATTTTTGAGTCCCTTTGGGAAAGTTTTATGGGATGACACGTGGAGGATATTCAAACCAGGATATTGGGTTCGGGTATATTTAAGGAAGAAAAGGTTTTTCAACCTTAGGAAGTCTAAGTTGGATGCTAGAGGCAATGGACCTTTTCAAGTGCTTGAAAGAGTAAATGACAACGCATACAAAATCGCCCTTCAGGGTGAGTACAATGAGTCCACTATTTTTAATGTTACTGATATTTTTCCTTTCGATATGGATTCAGATTCGAGGACGAATCTTTTTGAAGAGGAAGTGAATGATACGGGCATCATAGTGCCATATTCTACCATTGGAGTAAAAGATTATGTTTTAAGCATGATGTCCAAGCAAGGAATGAAGGTGGTAATGCTGCTCGGGAGTTGCAAAGACGAAACGACGTAATTTTAGCTATTTTCGGATTATAATGGCAGTTTCGTAATTTAGCTATTTTCGGATTATAATAGCAGTTTCTTAATTATTGCTATTTCCATATTATAATGGCAGTTTTGTAATTATTTCTATTTTCAGATTATTTTTATTTAGGGTTAGTTTTAAGCCTTAGGATTACTTTCTTAATTATTTTATGGTCTAAATTGATTCTTAACCTAACCCTAATCTCTATATAAAGGGGAGGTTACTAGTTTGTAAACAACTTTAATTATTGATTATTGAGAATCTATTCTTGTTTTCAACAAGACATGTGTGTTTCAAGAGAGGATAGTTCTTCTTCTACTTGTTGCATTTGGGAATTGATCTTCTTATCAAAGGTATTTACTTTGTGGCAAATTTCAATTTCATTCTTTGCCTTCTAATTAGTGTTGCTAGATACAAATGTTATCTAAAGGTGTTATAGGGCGGGTTTTTACCTAGGGTTTGTTCCATATCATCTTGTGTGTTGGGATTACAGTTTCTTTAAGCTTGGGGTTCCGCATCATTTGGTATCAGAGCAAGGCCAAGATAAATTCATATTTATCTTGTTCTTTGTTTTTTCTTTTTAGAGTCATTGATTAGCTTGTTGTTTCTGCGTTTTTTTTTCTTTTGTTCTTGAGTTCTTCGTGTTCTTCATTGTTCTTGGTGTTTTAGTACCAAAAAAAAATCATAAAAAAAAATCGTACAAAAAAAAAAGCAGAAAAAGAGGAATCTGATTATATATACAAAAAAAAAAAAAAAAAAATCGTAGCAAAAAAAAAAAGAATTGAAAGTTGGAATATTGAGATTGGTTGCTTGAATATTAGGAAAGTTACTTATTCCTAATTGATTTCTGATTTTTATTATTCCATATTTCCTAAGTTTTCTTACTTTCCTATTCTCAATTTAATTTGTTTCCTATTCTCATGGTTTCTTATTTTCTTACTTTCCTATTCTTAAATTAATTTGTTTCCCATTCTCATAGTTTCTTATTTTCTTACTTTCCTATTCTAAATTTGTTTAGTTTCCTATTCTCATTGTGTTAATTTCATAGAGTAATTATTATTTGTTTCATTATTCTTTTGTCCTTTTTTTTGTGCCAATTTGGTCTAGAATTGAACTTGCTTTTTTTGTTAGGTTTTAATTTTGAAATTTGCTACTTTAGTTTTATATTTTTGTTTAAGATAATTGGTTCTGAAGTGCAACTTGGTGAACAAGACTTGAGTGGTAAAAGGCTTGAGTGGTGAGCATATAAAGGGTAAAAGCCAAATTTGAGTGAAACACGAGGGTTTACTATTTTTGAGTTAAACACATAAGGGAGTGTGTAAGAATGTCTAAAAGAGACGGAAAGGGAGTTTGTACTTCGGAAGAAGAGCAAGTGACAACACTGGATCCAAAGCTCTTACGACAATCTTTGGAGGGTGAGTATAGAAGGATGGAAGAGAGCTTGACTTCTAGGATGGATGAGATGATGGAGCAAATGAGGGAGATGACCATGACCATGTCCAATACTACTAGAAGGGAAGGAACACGACCCAGGAGACAAGAAGTAATTGTTTCCGATGAAGACGAGTATGAAGTCCAAACTGTAAGAAGAAGACCTAGGAGAGAGGAGCCAAGAGGAGGAAGGGATGACAACCTAAGTTCGATTAAGATGCATATTCCGCCATTCAAGGGAAGAAGTGATGTCGAGGCATACTTGGAATGGGAAAAGAAGGTAGAGTTAATATTTGATTGTCACAATTACTCCGAGGAGAAGAAGGTTAAACTAGCTGCAGTGGAGTTCACCGATTATGCTCTAGTTTGGTGGGAGCAACTTATACAGTCAAGGAGGAGATATAGAGAATATCCGTTCTCAACTTGGGATGAGATGAAGAGAATTATGAGGAAGAGGTTTGTACCATCATATTTCTATAGAGAGCTTCATCAAAAGTTACAGAGACTCACACAAGGGTCTAGGTCCGTAGAAGAGTATTACAAAGAGATGGAGATGATTATGATAAGGGCCAACATTGAAGAGGATAGAGAAGCTACAATGGCAAGATTTCTAAGTGGGATGAACAAAGATATTGCCAAGGTGGTGGATCTACATCCATATGTAGAGATGGAAGAAATGGTCAACATGGCTATTAAAGTGGAAAAGCAATTGAGAAGTGAAGGGTCATCAAAAGGGTTTTCAAGCTCTAATTCGAAGTGGGGTTCCGCATCAGTTTTGCTTTGTGAAACTAACCTTAACTTCAACTTGCCTAGTGTTTTTGTCTCTTTATTGCAGAACTTTGATGAGAAATCAAAATTGCGTGGAGTGCCTCGAACTATTCAATATGAT
Organism: Ochetophila trinervis; assembly: GCA_003254975.1. Classification (NCBI taxonomy): domain Eukaryota; kingdom Viridiplantae; phylum Streptophyta; class Magnoliopsida; order Rosales; family Rhamnaceae; genus Ochetophila; species Ochetophila trinervis. Next base: position 9,825 of record QANX01006403.1, on the reverse strand, counting down.
AGGGATGTGGAATTTTTGAGTCCCTTTGGAAAAATTTTATGGGATGACACGTGGAGGTTATTCAAATTAGGAGATTGGGTTTGGGTATATTTAAGGAAGAAATGGTTTCCTAACCTTAGGAAATCGAAGTTGGATGCTAGAAAAGATAAACCATTTCAAGTGCTTGAAAGAGTCAATGACAACGCATACAAAATCGCCCTTGAGGGTGAGTACAATGAGTCCACTATTTTTAATGTTTATGATATTTTTCCTTTCGATATGGATTCAGATTCGAGGACGAATCTTTTTGAAGAGGAAGGGAATGATGCGGGCATCATAGTGCCATATTCTACCATTGGAGCAAAAGATGATGATTTAAGCATGATGTCCAAGCAAAGGATGAAGGTGGTATTGATGCTCAGGAGTTGTGGAGACGAAACGACGTAGTTTTAAAAATAAGCATCTTATAATGGCAGTTTCGTAATTTTAGCTATTTTTGGATTATAATGGCAGTTTCTAAATTATTGCTATTTTTGGATTATAATGGCAGTTTTGTAATTATTTCTATTTTCGAATTATATTTATTTAGGGTTAGTTTTAAGCCTTAGGATTACTTTCCTAATTATTTTGTGGTTTAGATTGATTCTTAACCTAACCCTAATCTCTATATAAAGGGGAGGTTACTAGCTTGTAAAAAACTTTGATTATTGATTATTAAGAATCTACTCTTGTTTTCAACAAGACTTGTGTGTTCCAAGAGAGGATAGTTCTTCTTCTACTTGTTGCATTGGGAATTGATCTTCTTATCAAAGGTATTTACTTTGTGGCGAATTTCAATTTCATTCTTTGCCTTCTAATTAGTGTTGCTAGATACAATTGTTATCTAGAGGTGCTATAGGGCGGATTTTTACCTAGGGTTTGTTCCATATCGTCTTGTGTGTTGGGATTACAGTTTCTTTAAGCTTGGGGTTCGGCATCAGGTTTGGTGCCGATAAAGGCCATCCAACGATTAAGTCAACTCCCATCAAATCAGAAAAAAAAATATTGAGAGAGTATGGAAGGAGAGCATAAGTTATAACTGTGATTTTGCCTCTTCTTAAAGAAAAAGCAGAAAGAGATTTTTATAGGGAAACCTTAGTATGCCCCCAACTCAAATGGGATGTATGTTTCTAGATTATTTTACCCACACAATATCATCACGTTTGGATCAGTTTCGAATTGCCTTTGACAAATAAAATTGTCATTTATTTTTTTATCTCCAAAGAGACACATCGAGGGATATTGCAACGAGTCATAACAACCAAAATAATATTAAATGTTGTGACTATGTCCAAATTAATTGTTAAGAATAACTTCACAACACCTATTTCCATCCATACCGTATTCAACCCATATTGTAGCCTGAGACGCAACAAGAGCATTATAAACTCTTTAATCTAAATTTGTATATGACTTTATAACAATAAAAAAAAAATTTGTATCTTTGTATATTTCTAAGTAAAGAAAAAAAATTAATAAATGGATTCACTTCTAATGTATTTATCAACTTCTCTAAAATATGTATATTCATTATGTCTACAAGACGGAGAGGATATTTTTTAATTCATGCTCATTATCATAAAATAAAGTTGTAAGTAAAAGAGTTGTTTATCATACTAATTCATGAATATAATGGTTACACTTGACACTGTACTCAAAATGTATAAAAAAAAATTATTTCTCTTACATAAACTTGTGTCGTATTTTAGTCCATAATGAAAGTAAATTTATTTCTCTTACAACATATGTTCTATGTTCTTTTGCCTCTACACTATCATATCTAAAAAGATCAACAATATTTCTCCATCACAAGCAGCAAAAACTTTTGGAATCATACTGCGTCTTTTTAGCATTATAATAATTACAAAATGTAGGCACTGTTAAAACATCAGCTTCAGCAACTATAATGTTAAAACATCAGCTTCAGCAACTATAGTGTCTAGAATGTTCATTTTGCTTTTCTTTCTCTTTTCTTGACATTTAGTATTATTAATATTTCGTTTGCATACTTCAACAATTTTATTATTTCTGACATTTACAATATTAACATCTATGATACCAGTAGTTTTTCCTCCATATTTTACAAAATTGTATTCTCTTTCCTTTCACTATGTTAACATGGGCAATGCTAGAGTGCAACCCTCAATGGTTGCATTAAATGAAACCCTTCACTTTTGACTTGTAACCTTTAAAACCGGTCACAGTAACTCTTATTTACTTTTTTCTTTTCCCCTCATCTTCTCCGGCGAGCCATTTCAAAAAAAAAATTTTGGTTTTCCCTTCTCCCCTTTTCCGATCAACCTCTACAGCAGTGGGCAAGAAATTTTTTGTTCCTTCTTCTTCTACCGTATTTTCACACTGTAAGTTTGTTTATTTGTCGTTGAAATTTTTTGTTTCTCTTCTTCCATTTTCCCCACAGGCACCAGATGATATAATGTTCAAATAAAACCCCTAAATTTTGTTTGTCTTCTCACGGTTTATCTGCAATTGTTTGAATTTTTGTTTTTTTTTTTTTCATTTCTCTCATATCATTCTCACTGTTTCTCTGCAATTTTTTTTGTTTTTTGTTTTTTTTCATTTCTCCCATATCAATCTCACGGTTTCTCTCCAATTTTTGATTTGATAATGAAAATTAGGTAGGCCTTACAGAGTTATCGTCCTCAAATCTCACATGCAATACATTGTCCACATTTAACCATGGAAGGTGAAAGTAAGTAGTATGACAATGTGTGATTTTATTTGTGATTTGAAGTAAATTGAGTGTTCATGTGTATATTTTGATGCCATATAGTGTTTTTTGTTATGAAAATCCCATATGTTGTTGTGTTTAATAAAGGGTTCATTGTGGTGGGTTGTTTATGGGCATGTTGCCATTTAGTTTCCCAGTATAGGGTGTTATACAAAAAATTCATGGAGATTTACCCTGTGATTTCCATGGGGTACCTCTTATAGTAATACAGGGATAGGCAAAAAGATTTGTTAGTATATCTGTCTTTCACCCCGTATAAAGTTTGCAGGTGCCCCTGGGAAACAGTGGGGTAAATTTTAACTAGTGGATAATGCCTTTTACCCCGCGTGTATAATGGGGGCCACCGCACATTAGTGCGGGGGCTGGAATTGTAGATGTTTGGTGTCACTGCCATGTGTCCCGTACATGGTATGCGGGTCCCCTGTATTAAACCCGGGTTAATTTATTGAATATACATTCAAGCTTTATCTCTTGTGTACCATGGGGTACCCCAGGCGTATAAACGGGAGAAAAGGCAAGTGCATCTTTTGGGTCACTGCCATTTCTCCCGTACATTGTCCATAGGGACCCCGTGTATCCGGGATCATTTATATAAGATACATAACAGATGTACCCTGTGTTTTAGACGGGGTACCCGGAACTTGGAGATGGGAGGCAGATGTTAACATTGCTTGGCTTCTCTGCCATTTGTCCTGTACATTAATGTGGGGCCCCCTCATTCAACACCAGTGTACATTTTTAACCATGTTTTAGTGTTTTACCCAGCTGTTTCAAATTTCTTTTATAGTATGAAATCTTGTTGTATAACTTATTCTGTTCACATGATGTTTTTGATGAAACAGAAGGGAAGGGTAATACTAACGCAAAGAAATTGTCTGTGAATGGATGGTTCAATTACTAGTGAGTACAAAGCTATGTTAAATTCTTTTATAGATAAAGTAATTTTCTACTTTCATGTGAAAAAAATATTTGATTGGCCAAGCACTAACTGTAAATTTATATTTTGTTATATTTTATTGTGGTGCAGTAATAGTGAGGTTGAACGTCGAAAAGAAAAGGGTGATTTTAAAGTTAATCAGGACGTAAGTATAACAGTGAAATTGTATGTGCGTAGTAGCTGTGATGCGGAACCCCAAGATTAAAGAATCTGAAACCCCAAACACACAAGAAATATTGAACAATAATTGGAAAACAAGAACCCGCCCTACCAAACCCTTAGATAACTTGTATCTAAAAACGTGGATTAGAAGGCTAGGGAAAGAGAAGAATAATCGCCACAAAGTATTTCTACTTTGATAAGATAATTCAACTCCTAATGCAACAAGAAGAAGAAATTGATTCCTCACCTTGCAAGAACACTCCTGGGAGCAATAGGAAAATTAATTCTCTCAATTGATTAAAAACTCAAATCTGTCTTACAAAAGAATTGATCCCCCATTATATAAGGACTAGGGGTAGATCAAGAATCAATCTAAACCATTAAATATTAAAAAAGTAATCCTAAGGTTGAAAACTAGCCCTAAAAACAAAAATAGCAAAAATTACAAAACTGCCATTATAATCCGAAAATAGCTAAATTACGAAACTGCCATTATCATCCAAAAATAGCTAAAATTACGAAATTGCCATTCTAAGTTGTTTATTTTTAAAATTACGCCGTTTCGTCTCCTCAACTCTCGAGCATCATTACGACTTTCGTCCCTTGGTTGGACAACATGCTTAAATCATCATTAGGCCTCGGAAAAGTGTTCAAATCATTTGGAAACTTGAATCGATCTTCATCCATAATTCTTTTCACAAGTCCAAGCATTCCCTCTTTGATCTTCTTAGCTCGAGAACGCGTCACTGGTCCACTTGGCAACGTAATGTCCTTATCACGAACATCCATTCTAGAAGAGCGCTCGATGCCCACATCCAGCTGGATGAGAAAAAAAATAATGCTGAGGTTTGTCTCTATTTAGGTTATGAAAGAATTGGCTCTGGAATGGAAAGAACTTGAGGCTGATGAGAGAGCAAAATATGAAAGGGTCAAGGTTCGAGCTGAGAGGAAGAAGACTTTTGTTAGTAGATGTTCCCTGGAAAGACTATGGAGCGTTGTAGAAGGGTTAAGCGACGCTCAAAGGAATGCAGTAAATGAATTAGGCTTCGGCTATTTCATAACTCAGAGAATATGCAGGATAAAGAAGCAACTGCTAGCGTGGTTGTTGGATCAATTCGATCAAACTTCTTGCACACTCACACTTGACGGAGTGCAGTACTTTAAGTGTACCCGATGTTCAATGAATGATGGGACTGGTCAATCAGAACGGTGAAGTTGATGACACATTTTCAATGGGGATGTTGAGGTCCTAAAAAGGAAATACGCCACTGATGATAGAGGCATATATATTGTTGACCTGCAAGCTCTACTGTTGAATAACTGACAAAACCCGCCTCGGAAATCCATCTAGATTATCCAGAGAGGCCCCACCTGAGGAAGATTCCACCAGAACCCTTCGGGGTAACCAACAGAATCCTCCTCCGAAAGGGGGTTAAATAAACAAGAAAACAATAAATAAGACGAGATGTGTAAATAAGATATGCATCGCAACAATGATCTACTAGTCATACCAAAATAAATATCAAAACCGTTTAGGAAGTAGGTGGGAAAGTCAGAGCCACTAAAAGTGATAGACAGAAAATATAAATATTACAACATGAAAGTAAACAGAGTCCATTACATAAGAAGAAGCAGTAGCAGAAGCAATAAGCGGATGCGATATGCAGATGCGATGCCGATGGTAGCTCACGAGGACCTGCAGCAAGGACCTAGGGAACGAAATTAAAAAAAAAAACAAAACAAAACGTGAGATATAAATATCTCCGTGAGTGCTCCTTGATAACTATAAAATATAAGTACAGTAGTTAAATTCTTTACACTCAAACCTCACATCACACAGTTGAAAAGTTTCCCGTTTTAAAAATCATTTCGCAAAACCCTTAGTTTTATCCCCAAAATCATTAAATCATTGAAATCACGAATCAATCACTAGAACCATAAATGTAATCTCAAATAGAAACATTTAAATTTATTTGTAAAACATGTTTGTATAAAATGGCAAGTAGAAACGTTTGCTAAATCCAAAACCGATCGAAAACCAAATACCATGGGCTCCAACCCATAAATTCAAAACCCACAATCTAAAACCATGAAATCACAATATGAAAACTCCAGAATCATAAATGAAATTCATAAATATTTAAATGATTGTCAAACACATTTTCATACACTAGCAAGCAAGTGGGTCACAATCTGAAAACCAAAGGCCACAGGCCACGATCCATGAAATCATAACCATCAATTTAAAATCAGAAATCAACAAATATAAAACCAAACCGGTACCACAGCATAGTATTGTTCTGTGTGACCCTCAGCATCCTAACGGCGTCACAGGCGGGGGGAGGGGGGTATACTCATCACAACGAACCGACGTCCCAAATCCGTCATGGCAGGATCCTCATCATCTCTCTCCCGACATGTGTCAGCAGCAGAGGATGGCATAATATAATAATAATAATAGCGCGCATAATAATCATACATCTCAATCAACATTTCGATACTGTGTGGTACTCCTCAAAATCATTTCTAAAATCATCCATGATATCATCAATTTTTCAAATCCTTTTATTTTTAAACCATTTTGCCAATCCTTTTATTTTCAAAAAATTTTCCAAAAATCTTCTATTTAACAAAATTTACGAAAAACAATCAAATATTTCGAATATCAAAATTTTGCAACAAAAATTTCTTAAATTCCACAAAAGCCACAATTTTCTTTGAAATTACCATTCTCTACAAACTTGCTAAAATATCCAAAATTCCATAAATCACCAAATACCATTTAAAACACCAATCTCATATAAATTCCATTAAAATCACAAATACATAAATAGTTTTAAATCATCAACCATTTAAATCAACATATAATATATTTAATAAGCATAATTTAAAATGCACAAGAAAATCCAATCAAAATAAATCGTATGCGATTAAATCATAATAATATATAATCCCAAAATGTTTAGAAAATAAATGCACTCACAGATCTGAAGCGTGTTCCTGCTGGATATCCGGTCCAGCCCTCGATCATATATGAACACCTAAAAATAATTTACCAAAAATTCTTTTAAATACCGAAAAACTAACCAAAGGCTCAGAGAAGTCCTTTGAGTCTCCAATTACAAAATTAAAGTACTAATTACTAAGATTGCCCAACATTTTCATTAATTATGAAAATGTCCCAATATTTTCAGAAATTACGAAAATGCCCCAAATCAGCAAAAATCTCCAAAATACATGGATTTTCCCGTTTCAAGTCCGATTTCAACAAAATTTATACCAAAACGAAATTGAAGATGCAAGGAACGAGAAACTACCTTCAATTTCAAAATTCTTCGCAGCTATTGATCAGAATCGGTCATGGAAGATCAGACCTCAACCGGAATTGGCCGTTTTTGAATCCGACTGAAATTGGATCAAATCGAAGGAAGGCAAGCTTGCCCACGACCCCCGGAACGCGTTGGGACGGGAGGTGAGCACTCACTCGCCGGAAGGGGAGGAGATCAGTGGCGGTGCGTGGAGGAGAACGGTGGCGGCTGTGGGTAGCGCGTACGATGCGTGGGAGAATTGTCGGAGCTCGAGAAGGTGCAAATCTGGTCACCAGCGCAGTCTAAACCTCGTGGTGGTGGCTATATCGTGCCACTCGCCGGCGATTGGAGTAGATCGGGGTGGAAAAGTGGCTGTCACGGGTGGTTTTCCAGCAACTTTAAGGCTATTTTCCGACGTGATACGACAGTCTCCGGGGTCAATCTTGGTACCAAAATGTAGATCGTCGCACCAGCTTTCCAACGGTACTAAGCACGCTCCCTAACTCCATCGGAACAGTGAGATCTGCCCGACCAAAGATGGTGTCGCGACAGTGCACGGGCTGCACGATCTCTCAGTTTCGCTGCAATTTCCAGTGATCTAGGTGGTTTCACGGTGAACCACCGGTACGGGGAGGAAGAGGAGGTCACCGGCTTCGATCTATGGGTGGTTGTCCGCCAGCTCCGGCCAAGACGTGGTGGCTGCCGGCGTGGGAAGGTGGGGCGCTGTGAAGGTTGGGGGGGTAGCTTCAGGTGTGGCTGGGAAATTTTCTAGAAATGGCCATTTTTTAAAGAGGAAAACAGGGGCAAAATAGTCAATTCTCACCCATAAATATCAGCCCTTGCCAAATTACCAAAAAGCCCCTCACACTAAAATGACCATAACTTCCCGGTCTTAACTCCGAATCAAGCGTACTACTAGTCTACGGACTCGTATCGACTAGCTCTACGCAGCTGTAGCAAAGTCAAAGTCAAAATACAACCACACAAAAGTCAACCCTGGGCTCACTTAAGGTCAAACTGGTCAAATTTAAAAATTTTACTATTTTTCTTAAGACGGAATGTTACAATAACCGTGCAGCAGATGATGATTTCAAGGTGGTATTCACTGTATTTTTTATGGGGACAATTCTGAGTCCGAACTCAAGAATGGTAGTTAAAACAAGCGATCTTGGGCAAGTGACGAAGCCCGAGTGGCTGAATGGCGATGTAAGTTATCTATCACTTCCCTGCCTATGCCATACTTAACAGCGTATGGTTAATTGTAAAGGTCATAACATTGGTGGCAGACATTGTGACGACCCGGATCTAAAAAGCTAGAGTAAATGTGGGCGGGTGCAAAGGGCACTGGCAGGCTACCTTACTGGCATAGCCAGAGTAAGTGTGGGCGGGTGCGAGGCACTGGCAGGCTACCTTACTGGCAGAGATCGGTGTCCAATCCCACATCGCCCGGATGTGGAAAGGGGGTCATGTGGTAATGGTTCAAATGTAAAGTAAGCACTCTCTTAACAACCAAGGCCTTTTCAGAGCGTTTGGCTTCAGAGTTGGAAGAACTCTGGGGTTAAGCGTGCTCCAGTGGGAGCATTCCTAGGATGGGTGACCCCCTGGGAAGTCTGACCAAAAACTCCATACCGTCTGAAGTGCGAGGACGCTGGGCCCCAAAGGGGGGTGGATTGTGACGTCCCGGATCTAAAAAGCTAGAGTAAGTATGGGCGGGTGCAAAAGGCACTGGCAGGCTACCTTACTGGCATAGCCAGAGTAAGTGTGGGCGGGTGCGAGGCACTGGAAGACTACCTTACTGGCAGAGATCGGTGTCCAATCCCACATTGCCCGGGTGTGGAAAGGGGGTCATGTGGTAATGGTTCAAATGTAAAGTAAGCACTCTCTTAACAACCAAGGCTTTTTCAGAGCGTTTGGCTTCAGAGTTGGAAGAACTCTGGGGTTAAGCGTGTGCTCCAGTGGGAGCATTCCTAGGATGGGTGACCCCCTGGGAAGTCTGACCAAAAACTCCATACCGTCTGAAGTGCGGTGGCTAAATTGGAGACAATATTGGTTGGAGAGAGAGTGTGGTGTTACAGACATGCTAACACTTCACCAAAAAAAGCGTATTCAGAAGCGGCTAGGAATTGGTTTTTGCCAACTTACTTCCAAGTACGTACTTGTTAGATTGATAGTGTTTGATGAATGTGTCTTGGCATGCTAATGGAACTAATATGTGCACTGTATTTTATTTGTTTTGCATCGGCTAGCAACAAGGACATGTCCACATTTGACTAAAAAAGAAAATTCAGGAATTTGTACATGGGGAAGCTGCATGCCATTGAACAGGTGAACAATCATTGTACCATATGGCATTGTACATGACTGTTAAGGAACACGAGGTTAAATGTTTTGGTACATTTTGTATATTGATCGAAACATGTTGTCAATATTTTACAGATGTACTGATGTGGGCATCGAGCGCTCTTCTAAAATGGATGTTCGTGATAAGGACATTACGTTGCCAAGTGGACCAGTGACGCGTTCTCGAGCTAAGAATATCAAAGAGGAAATGCTTGGACTTGTGAAAAGAATTATGGATGAAAATCGATTCAAGTTTCCAAATGATTTGGACACTTTTCCGAGGCCTAATGATGATTTAAGCATGTTGTCCA
>QANX01006402.1:0-51382 GCA_003254975.1 Ochetophila trinervis | reverse complement strand
TAATTTCGGCCATTACAAATTTTTTTTTGAAACAAATGGCATTATTTTTCAACATCCATGTCCACACACTCACAATCAAAATGGTAGGGTTGAAAGGAAGCATCGCCATAATACTGAAACAACATTGTCTCTCCTAGCTCAAAGTAAATTACCCTTAACGTTTTGGTGGGATGCCTGCACTACTGCAACCTTTTTGATAAACCGGCTTCCCACAACAGTTTTAAATTTTCAGTCACTTTATCAAAAACTTTTTAAAGCCACCTTTGATTTCAATTTTTTTAAATGCTTTGGTCGTGAGTGCTACCTCTTTCTTCGCCCATATAGGACAAATAAATTTTCTTATCCCTTGGAAAAATGTATTTTCATTAGCTATAATGATTAACATAAGGGGTATAAATGCTTAAGCATAACCTTGGGAAAAATTTATATAACACCAAATGTTGTTTTCATGAAATTTCATATCTATCTCTTGATTCAGCTACTGTGCCCCATACAAATGACCAATTAAACTCTAATATGCCTAACATGAGTTCCTTACATAGACAGGTGCCCACATACACATCCAATATGCCGATGCCTCCTCCACAACCTCAACTAAGTGTGTCCCATGATAATAACTCTTCCAGTATGTCCTCTTCATCTCATTCTAGTAGTCATAATCAATATAATGTTGCTGAAAATTCTAATCTAAGATTAAGTTATTCACTTACTGGGCCAAACTCACCCCGTGATGTCCCTTTCTCTCTTTTACCCGATTCACACAATCAGTCCTCTCCATCTTCACCTGCAAGTGTCTCTACTTTACCGATCATAGTAAAAACAACTCCTAGTATTCAGTTGATAATTGATCTTCCCGTTCGTGAGTCCAAATCCACTCACCCCATGATCACTCGGTCTAGGCAAGGCATTTTCAAAAATAAGTTGTTTCTTTGTGACACCACCAAACTTGATTCCAGTGAACCGCTTATTGTTTTTGATGCATTGCAACGTCCTTTGTGGCACACGACAATGACTAAAGAAGTTCAAGCTCTAATGAGAAACAATACATGGACATTAGTTCCTCCTACACCTACCATGAACATTGTTGGTAACAAGTGGGTTTTTCGGCTCAAAAGAAACAGTGATGCATCCATTCAACGATGCAAAGCAAGATTTGTTGCCAAAGGTTTTCATCAAAGCCCAGGTATTGACTTCTCTGAAATCTTTAGTCCAGTAATTAAACCTTCCACTGTTCGCATTGTTCTGTAAATTGCTGTGACAAAATGTTGGCCAATCCATCAACTGGACATCAATAATGTATTTCTCAATGGCATTTTGAAAGAGAAAATCTATATGCAGCAACCTGAGGGTTTCATTGATAAAAATTATCCTGGCTATGTTCGTAAGTTGCAGAAGTCTCTCAACGGTCTCAAGCAAGCTCATCGGGCATGGTATGATAGTCTATGTTGTGCCTTACTTTGTTGGGGTTTTAAACATTCTCTCATGGACACATCTTTGTTTATTTATTGCACTCATGATGCAATTCTCTAGATCTTGGTTTATGTTGACGATATTATAATTACTGGCAGCAATTCCACTCTTATTCAGTTGTTTACACAGAAGCTTCACTCACAGTTTTCATTGAAGGATCTTGGCTCTCTATCTTATTTTTTGGGCATCGAGGAGTAAGGGACTCCACAGGTTTGTACTTGTCTCAATCCAGGTACATCACTGATCTTCTAAAGTAAACTGGCTTGGATAACTCAAAATCAACACCAACACCTGCCATCACTAGTACTCAACTTGGTTTGACTATTGGGGTGCCATTCAAAGACATTAAATTATATTGAAGTACAATTGGGGCACTTCAATATCTAACTTTGACACATCCAGAGATATCTTTTATTGTTAACAAACTGAGCCAATTTCTGCATCAACCAATTGATATTCATAGGATGTACTGCAAAAGAGTTCTTCGCTACTTGCTTGGTACACGGCAGCTTGGCATTCATTTTAGACCTTCCTCATTTTTTCATCTATTTGGCTATACCGGTGCTGTCTGGGCTTCCAGTATTGATGATCGTCGGTCTACGAGGGGATACTGTGTCTATCTTGGTGAGAACTTAATATCTTGGTCATCCAGAAAACAACAATTAGATGCTCGCTCCAATACTGAATCTGAATATTGAGCCTTAGCAAATGGAGCTGCTGAAATTGCTTGGATTTAGTCATTACTGTAAGAGCTACAAATGAAGCCTAGTCAAGCTCCTGTGTTATGGTGTGATAATATGGGTGCAGGGTCTTTGCATCTAATCCGGTGTTCCATGCTAGGACTAAGCACATAGAAATTGATGTTCATTTTGTTCGTGATTGGGTAATTCAGAACAAGTTAGAAGTTACATATGTTCCAGGCTCCAATCAAATTGCTGATATTCTTACAAAAGTATTGCCGACTTCTAGATTCTTGTTCTTACGGTCCAAGCTAAGTCTTAGAACTTCCCCATCTAGATTGAGAGGGGATGTTAGAGATAATAATAAAAGGCTAATATTATCTATTATATTTTTGGCTCCTATTCGCACTTATTTTGCCAATTTAGCTGAGATACAATGGCCTTCATTTATGTCGTGGAGTTTGTTTGGAAATTTCATTGAAATTATGTTTGGTTTAAATCATATTGAATATTTATGGTATATTAAAGTATATAATTCAATTCAAATTTACGTTTTACAAGTTTGAAGTTTTTAGAACAGTGATACTGAATTATGGTTTAATATTTAATTTTGTCATATTAAATCCACTTTAGTATCTTCTATAATTTAATTATTATTTTTTTCATTTAGGGAACGCTAAAATAAATTTGGAAATTTATCCTTTATTTTTCAAAATAAACTTTTTATTCAATTTTTTTTAAAAGTATTAAAATGTATTTAACTTTATTATATCAAAGCTGCAAATTATAATTCTGGATTCTGTGTTGATTAATTTCCAGTTCATCTTTCTTTTTTTTTGTTTTTTAAATCAAAACCAGTTCACCTCTCTCTTTTTTATTCTTTTTTATAAAATATGTCCTTAGTTTGTTTAAAAATGTGAAGATGCCAACATAATTGGGATGTGCTCAATTTTTTCCTTGCTAAAATATTTGTTCAGATTATTTGTTGTAAACGGTGACCCTATAAGCTATATATCAAAATTGCATTCTGATGGCTCTTAATAAGTTTTGAAAAAGTAAAATAATGATCAAGACCTTTGCATGCGTCTCATTTGCGATTTCCATTAGAGAACGATCAGAAAATTTGAAATAGTCTTTGTAGTGCAACAAACAAACATTTGGATCTAGAGGGCTCCGTGCTAACAGAAAAGTTTAGAAATGATAATACAAAATGTGTCATGGTTTTAAGTGGCAGTTCATGTCAATTACCTTTAAATAAATAACTATATTGGAATTTACACCTCAGTCGATCATTGAATCCCATAAACAATTAATCGATGCTTTAGTAGTTCCAACATTTTTGTATTTTATCTTTGTAACATCTGAATTAGCACAGGTGTAGCATCAATCAAAAAATTTAGCTTCCTTGGGCACTACAAGAAATCTGGCTTACAGCCATAACGACCGTTCGTGCCTGAAGGCTGTTTTTTCGTCACTACAGCCATTCAATTACACAAAACATGTCGTAACAGCTCCGTGACAATAGATGTGTAACTGAAAGTCCCTAGCCACGAAAAAAGTAGCTGTTCGTGACTGAAGGCCAATTCCAAATTTTTTGAATTTTTCGTGACTGAATGTGTCACATTCAGTAATGAAAAATGTTGTAACTACAGTTTGATGTTTTTTGTGATTGAAACCATTGTTTTCCTGACTAAAGCACGTAAATCAGTTACGAAAATTTTCGTGTCCATTTCATGAATTAGTGACGGCGTGGTCATCATGACTAATTCGACGTGTTTTTGTCACGGTTTTAATGTGCATGACTAAATTGCCTTGGAATTAGACACGAATGTTTTCATGTCTAAATGTGCTTTATATTAGCCACGACTGTTGATTTCGTGACCACTTTTGTAATTGTTTGTCACACTTTTGTTTTTAGCCACGGAGAAGTTCGTTGCAAATTGTAAATTTAGTTAACCACGAACTATTTTTTGTAACAGATTGCATATTTGTTTGTCACGGAGAATAAATTTTGTTTCTAAATGAGTTCAACTTTGCAGTGTATATTTTATGTTTCGTGGCTATTTATATTAGCCACAGAAGTTATACATAACTGCTGTTCTGGAAACCATACAAGTTCCATATTAATTAGTTATTCAGCATGCTGAAATAAAACATATGTAAGTTCTCATCAAAATCCACAACCAATAAACAACAACTAAACAAACATGCTTTCTTATCAAAATATTCTGCTTTACTTATAACAAAACATCCCACAATATTACCGCCAATTCCAAAATGACCACTTGTCTAAAGTTTCAGCATTGCTAGTTGTATATCAGTTTCTCATTTCCTAATCACAACATGTGCAACTTAAGATGTTAGCACTTAACATCTTCACAAAAAAAAATTTAACAATTGGCCTTCAAACTACTATTTACTGCCATTTCAAAAGTTGGGTACCAGCTTGCATACCACATTCAATCTGAGTCCAAGCTAAGGGAACCTGCATCTCATTGAAGCAGAAACAACCAACACAATTTCTTACACAAAGCAATATTATAGCTCACCAAAGGAATTTCATGAACATCTACTTGTTAATTCACATGTACCTTCATCATTAGACGCTGTCTCATTGGGTAGATTACGCTCAAAGGAGTCCATTCGCAGCTGCATTTCCCTTATGTAAGTCATGTAATTGTTATGCCGCTCCTCTATCGATTCCAGCCTTTCTTACAGCTCCTCTTTTTCCACCTCAATGTTCGCAGCTTTTTGCACTGCTGCCTCCTCTCTCTTTTGTGCCTCTTCAGCTTCCCTTAAAGAGGTTTGAACCCTTCATGATTTTGATCTTCTAGGCTTCGAACCTTCACCTAATCCACATACGTAGCCAGGTTTTGGCCGCAAAATCATATCAAATAATTCATCCTCCCCCACTTCAATGTCACATTCCTCCTGTGTCTCATCCTCCAGCTCAAATACCTTATCCTGAAAAACATTTACATAACTGATTGACCATAGCAAAAAAGAAAAAAACTACCAACATTACCAGAAAATTAGGCATTCTTGTCAGTTTATCATATACATATGCATTTACATTAACAGCCATTGAAATGTCTACTTACATAAACTTTTTTCGATACGTCGTCTACCCACTTGTTATTCTTCTTGTTGAAATGGGTCTCTTCCCATAGTCGTTTTCTCCCCAGTAGCTGTCCATTCTCAGGGTCCCCCTACAATGTCAATTGTTTATCAGTTTAATTAGTACATATCATCTGATTTTACGGCGAACACATAGCAACCACCTATAGCAGCCTTATCTTATTCACTAAAGGATAAGCAATGTTACCAAATCATATCCAATCTGAGTGAAGGACTTTGTTCGTCCAAAGTGGTTAATCCTTCTTGCTGCATGATTTCTATTATTGATTGCACTCCTTCTCTATGTTTATGTTATTATAACATAAAGCAATATTAGAGCACTTTGATTTGCATGACTTACATAAGAGTTCCACACACTGTAGTTCACACACACAAAGCTGCTATCTTTAATAGACTTAACTTGACATACACTGTAAATAAGTCCTACATATGGCATCCAATTCTAGTTACCTAAAAACTCACCTCATCACAACCGATTGAAATTGTCATCCAAACTCAAAAGGGTACACATTATCAATGACGTGCATTATACAGACTTGACATCATCCTATAGCTGTTCATCTTACAAATATCAACATGAAGTAGAAAATGCAAGCCAATAACACATTCTTTAATTCCCAGTTGCTTATAACATATTACTAGACGAAAAACAAGTAGTCAATAACATCCCTCTTTCTATTCCACAACTACATAATTTAAGATGAAAAATGGATGAAACATAATGAAAAGGCAAGCCTATATGAAGCTACTATCAAATTAGCCGCTTTGAAAGCTTATAAATTACCTGCAAGGGTTCATAACTAAATCGCACTACTATTGCAGCCCAATCATCGTCTTTAACCTTTGGTGGAGGGTTTGCCAATGCTTCCTCCTTGTTCAGAAATTTTTTGTAGTGCTCGTACAGCCGGTGGCGGTATGATCTGAATAGACACTGCATCTCAGTAACTATTGCTTCATTTATATGATCGCCATCTTCAAAATTGAACATCCGTTGTCAAAATATTTATATTTATACAAAGTAAATGTTATGTAAATTTATTTCCATATAACATGGGGATCAATACATACTATGAATTAAATTTTTATAATCTTTAAGCTTCTGCTTTACTTTAATAAACATAACTAAAAACTCACTTTAAGATGCCTGATCATAGGTTCAACACATGTCTTGTAATCGATGTCCTTCCACCTATCAACATGCTTCGGTGGACTGTTTATAACCAAAATGCCTATTTCAGTGCTCAATTTCTGAGCATTTGGTTATACTGCTCCCATTATGTGTTGTGGAATCTTCACATCTAATTTATCTTGTCTCTCTTTCTCATTCAATATTCCCAATCCTCTAGTGTGACCACGTTTCTTTGATTGACCTACTGTAATTGACGTACCTATGCAAGGAAGTAGCATATTTATTGTTAGATAAACGTTATTGACAGCACAAAGATAGAAAAAGATCAAGTACATGCAGCAGCAAGACACTAATTGTGCCAACATTTTGGAAATCCCACCTCCAACATCATCGTCATTATTCACAGCTTCATCCTCTTTATCCTTTTCCGACACATATGGGGGATGCACTTGAGAATCTTCTTCATTTTTGCCGTCTACATCTTGTTCGGCAGCTATCTCTTCTTCGAACACCCTTGTTCTCGGGCTTCTCCTGGTAGGTAGCATCACTCAGTCCCTGCCTCTTCCACAGGATCCACTAACACGTGGTTGCTGCACACCATGTTGGGGAGTGGTAATTGCTGCCTCCTGGTGTGCATTTTGCTCCCTTGGGGAACTGCTGGAGATGAAGTTTCCCTTGCAATATTAAATCTCAACCATGTATATTTATTAGTTATAAAAGTAAATGGGCCTCTATACTTACCAACTTATTATTGCTTCATCAAATGTTAGGTACGTAAAAAGAAATTTACCGAGACATTAATTTCTTTATGGGGCATGGCTGCTAGATACAAACATTTGAGACATCCTAATGCTTGGGATTCAAACTTCGTTACCATGCTTTCTTTTAGAAATCCATGGAATTCACTGATAGATCATAATTTATTTATATTTTATATACCTTGATACTTAAATTAAGCATGTTTTATTCATTTAAAATAGATTAATATATGTTTTTCTATATTTTAGGTGATTTTGACATCAAGGAAGAGAATTTGAAGAAAAAAGGGCAAAACTGTAATTAAAAGAATGCAGATAGATTAGTCCAGGCTCTAACCCAGGCGCCTGGCCGGTGGTTTCAGCTGCTGCGAAGCAGCGAGACAGAGCAGCCCAGGCGTGTTCCCAGGCGCGCAGCCCAGGCGCCTGGGCTGGGGCAATTTTGGTCCGTTTAGATGCGTTTTTGTGTGTTTTGTAGCCCTAAGTTTTTAGTTTAAATAGGTTTAAGTTATCTTGTAATAGGGCAGCCGTTTTTAGAGCAAAACAACACAAAGAGAGAGTTTTCTAACAATTATGAGTAGCTAAATCTCTCTCTTGGGAAAGAGTATTGTTCATTGCTAAAGTATAAGGTGTGAGACTTGGTTTATAAGTTTTAATTCAATTATAATTATTCAATTTGTGTTCTTCCAATTTATTTGTTTATTATTCAATTCTCTTTTGATTATAATTTGGATCCGTTATAATTATTTGTGGATTGGGTATTTGCTAATTAGGAATTCAATCGTATTGAATGTTCTATGTTTAGTAGCACTTTGATTTTAATAATTGCATGCTAAGCTTTTGTTAATTTCTTAGGAGAATGCATAATAGATTAAAGTTTTACAACGTTTGTAGGACTTGTTTATTGTTGGTTGCTATTATTCTTAATGATGTTCTGATTTAATTTAGATCACGTTGGTTTAGATATTTCAGAATTAGGATTAATTTACGATCGTATCTGAATTAATTAATTGTGAGAGTTAGAATAAAATTGGTCGTGCTATTTTATTCAATCCAACATCGAATGATTATTTTTGGATATATTTTTGTCTGTGATCACCTGTTCTTTAGTAATTGAAGATACTCTAACCCAAGGTTTTCTCCTATTGTTATTTTCGGTATTTATTAAATTGTTTTCTTTAATAATTGAACTTTCCAACATAAAATCCCCATTTTGTCTTTTTAATTTTACTTTAATTGGAATAGATTGAGTTTGATTATCAGTCTCTGTGGAATCGACCTGAACTTACCGCTACTACAGTAGTGTTTGAATTCAGTAATTAATTTTGGTGTTTACGACACGCATCATTCACTTTACTCACTTATGGACTTTAGTTTGAAATCAAGCAACAAATAGTGAAGTGTTTGATTGGCTGGCTTTTCATAAAAAGTTAAATACCTATGAACTACTTCAAATAAAAAATCCATATTGAGTTATTAAAAAGTAAATGGGCCTCTACACTCAGCAACTTCTTATTGCTTTATCGAGAATATAAAAAGTAAATGTTAGGCATGACGATGGGGGGACGTTACCTTGTGGTTGCTGCACTTCCCGTGGGGGAGTGGTAAGCGGTGCCTCCGTGGGTAGATTTTGGCTCTTCCTTCTTGGTGATGTCCTCAATGCTTGAGCCGAACATTCTCTTGCAATATTTGCGATCAATCATGTCTATCATTAATTATTAATGGTGTAAAATATAAAACAGCAAAAATAAGATGTTTAAAAAAAATTTGGATGATATGCACATACCCTCAAAAAGTGCCCACACTGGCCATCGTGATTGAGATGCTGTAGATCGTCTTTTGTACATCTCTAACAAAGCCGCTTCTTGCGCATTGATTGACCTTTTTCGAGGAGAAGACCTCACAGGAAGTTTCCCTCGACAGCTGGTTGATGTGCCATGCATATTCGTCGTTGTTGTTATTCGGTGCATGATTAGACAGTAAGTTTATATATGTTTTTTGACAAACTACATGGTTTCCAAAGGAGCGATTTTTAATATAAAATCAGTAGACAATGTTTAACATACAACATGCATTAAATAGACATCATCATCGGCAAAACCATCCTCATCATCACTACGGTTGCCTTCCTCTCCATGAAATATCCAAGGATCATATGTTCTTACAATGCCATTAACAAAAATATGATCGATAACTTCATTCGGGCTGCGTTCAATCCAATTATTGCACTTATAACAAGGACAGGGAATGATGCTTTCGGATTTCGAATGACTAAGAGCAAAAGAAATGAAGTCCTCAACCCCTTGTACATAAGATGGAAGAGACCTAGTTCGAAGTTGCATCCAACTTTTAGCCATATAATGTTTAAAAGTGAACGAAATTGTTCTACCACACCAAAGGAAAATGAAATAAATGACCAAAATAAACGATATTACAAAACTATTTCAAAAAATCGACACAAACAATGAATGGCATACCTGTGAGGATGCACAAACATGATAGAACTCTTTTCCAGTTTAATCCCAAATCGCAGACCTCGTGAACGCACAGTGTATTTCCTTAAAAAAATCGAATATAGTCCAAAAATCATCAGTTGACCAGTCAAACTCAATGTATTTAGTCACGAAGACCAAAAATTTGTGACAGTAGGTTTTAAACTTTTGGAGGAAAAATTTTCCTCTGAAAAATTGACCCATTAGTTACGTAAACATGTTACGATTTAAAATTTCGCAACTGAAAATAACAAATTTTTAAACAGTCACGGGATTTTTTTTTTAAACTGAAGGGGTATCTTCTGTCACAAAAGTTATTTCATAGCTTCAATTTTCATTGTAGTAGGCCAAATTTCTTGTAGTGGGGACAGTTAATAATTTAAATTCAGAAAATTTTTCTTTCAGTGAGAATTTAATTGCTAGGTTATATTTCTGAAAATACACTTGGAAATCCAAAATTCAAATATCATTTAGGTTAATTAATAATACTCAACCATAACATAATTTTCATTTTCTTTATACCCTTGCTCCCTTGTTCACCATATACTTAAAAATTCATTTATGAATATTTTCAAAGGATATTAATGTTAATTCGATAGGATGAAAAATGTGTATAAAAGTTAAAACTGTAAAAGGCTTGGTGCTAGAAACCCTAAAGTTTATTAAGCATTTTATTAGATTAATAAAATAAATAATAATTGGACAGATGCACCTAAAATATAAAAGGTTTGATATTTTAGTTTCGAAATTTTGTTGTGGCACAATTGTAGACAAAACCAAGTGTCATAACGTAAATTATTATTATTATTATTGTTATTATTATTATGACTCGTTTTTCTCTTATATTGTTCTCTCTTTCTTTTTTATTTTTAATAAAAAATTTAATTTGTTTTATTTGGTATCTAAAAGTTCCAACATAGCTGAGATGTCCCAGTCTACTCAGCTTTTTTAGTTTTTAGTAGCCTTTATGATTATTTAAGAGTTTAAATTTTCTCCGCTTACCAATGACTGCACTTTGTTATAAATTCTCCCATAATCCAATTTAAAAGGTCTAAAAAACACACTCTAAATTTGCTATTTGATTATTGTATCCGAGAAAGTGTAGCATAATTATATCGCTCAATTGTGTATATATATATTTATATATATATTCATATTGTAGATATAATAATCAAGCTCGATCCGGTCTCTCTAAACATAATAACATTCATTTTTGGAGTATCATGAGTATCTATATTGCGCACTTTTCATAAAAATTGAATAATAGTAAACAAAATTTATAATATTATATATCTAGACGATCTTGAAATTGACATATTAAATCTTGAAAAGGTAAATTTATAATACTAATCTCCATGGTTTTTTAAAAAACCATGGGTTATGTCTTGATGCATTAATTCATAATGCTGAAGCTTTTTTATGTATATATACTTAGTGAATCACATGTTTTGGGATGGTTAATTATAAGTAGTAAAGAATATATTCAAACTTTACATCAAGTTTTAGAAAACTATTTTTAGTTGTGGATGCATTCTGAAATTGTTGTTTTATTTCAGAACTTTAGTCACTAAAACAATAGTTTTCTTAACTAATTAATATGGGCTGGCAAATAATACAAAACAACAGTTATGAAAAACTTTTGTGGCTAAAATAATTAGCGACGTAACGAATGTTCGTGGCTAATTGAACTGAATTTAGTAACGAAAAAAGTTTCGTGACAAATAAATTGCAAATTAGTGATAAAAAAAACTTCCGTGGCTAATCTAATTTACATTTTGCCATGAATTTCGTAACGGAAACTTCTTCGTGACAAAAAGATTGAAATTTAGTAATGAAAAAAACTTCCGTGGCAAATATAGTGTACAATTTGTAACAAATATTTCCGTGCCTAATTCAAACGTTATTTAGTAATGGAAATAACTTCGTGACTAAAACATTGCAAATTAGTAACGAAAAATATTTTGTGACTAATTTATAAAAGAGTGACAAAATATTTCGTAATTGATTCATCGTGTTTAGCCACGAAATCATCCGTTTCAGTAACAAATACATCCAATTTCAATTACACATTGCTTTGTAACTCAATGTAACACATTCAATCACGAAATTGACTAAAGTTCATGAATTGGCCTTTAGTTATGAAACGTTATTTGTTTCGTGGCTAGGGACTTTCAGTGACGCAGCTATTGTCACGACGTTGTTATGATGTGTTTCCGTAACTGAATGTCTTTTGCGACGAAAAAATAGCCTTCAATCACGAAAGGTCGTTGTAGCTGTAGGCCAAATTTCTTGTAGTGACGACACAGTAAATAAATAGATTAGTATGAACACAGCACAAACACTAATGAGCTGACATTTAATTGGGTCGTTCCGTGCTCTACTTTAGTTTGGTTCAAAATGTGAGGATGGCAACATAGTTGGGATGCACTCAATTCTTTCCTTGCTAAAATATCAGTTCATATCATTTGTTGTATGTGGTGGCCCTATAAGCTATATATCAAAATTGCATTCTGATGGCTGTTAATAAGTTTTGAAAAAGTAAAATTATAATCAAGACCTTTGCACGCGTCTCTCATATGCGCTTTCCATTAGAGAACGATCAGAAAATTTGAAATAGTCTTTGTAGTGCAACAAACAAACATTTGGATATAGAGGGCTTCGTGCTAGCATAAAAGTTTAGAAACCAGAATATAAAATACTTTATGGTTTTAAGTGGCAGTTCATGTCAATTACCTTTAAATAAATAACTATATTCAAATTTACACCGCAGTCGATCTTTGAATCCCATAAACAATTAATCATTTTTTTCCTTCTAAATACTATTGTTGACAAATAGAATATGCTTCTAAGTTCTAACAAAAAAAATAATAATAATAACCTATGACCAAAAAGTAAAGACTTTTGTTATTTTTGTTGTAATTGCAGTACCTCTGTATTTCATTTACAAATTGATTTATACAAGTATGAGATGTTTACAAAAGGTAACAAGTACATAAGGAAAGCAATAAAACAGAAATGACACTAATCACTATCTTTCTATGTTGATAATGGATTGATTTGTTTGACCAATGCATTTGCTGATTTGTTGCTAGAATTTGATGATTTGTTGCTGTCCGATTCTTGCTTGTTTATTTGCTGATTTGTTTTGCTGTCATTATTCTCAATAAAAAGGACTATCAGCTATATATATACAATTGCATGTAAGGTGCTGAGATTGCCTAACTGGCTGTATAACAAACTAATGAGATAATTACAAGATGTATAACAACTTGATAAACCTTAAAACTACATAGCAGTTATTCCTTAACATTTACAAGTATGATTTTTAAGATGTTTACTTTTTGTCTATATTTAAATGCATTGTAATTGTCATCATGCTGAATTTGATTTTGTACATATTTTTGTTTTTGTTGTCTCATCAGGTTCATTTTGTTGGCAATATTATTGGCATTTCTAGGAAGCGTGATGAAGGATTAGACTTGCTTAAGCTGTTGAAATTGCCCATATGATTGTCAATCAATGATGTTGAAGTTCTAGCTTTTGATAAAGATATGTTTATTAATGGGCACTATAACTTCATTTAATTGTCTTAATTTGTATTATTTCTCATTATCAAAAAACCATGGAGATTAGTATTGATTTACTTTTTCAAGATTTAATATGTCAATCTCAAGATCGTCTAGATATATAACATTATAAATTTTGTTTACTATTATTCAATTTTTGTGAAAAGTGCGCAATATAGATACTCATGATACTCCAAAAATGAATGTTATTATGTTTAGAGAGACCGGATTGAGCTTGATTATTATATCTACAAAATGAATATATAGACAATTGAGCGATATTATTATTAGGTTGATATAATTTATGCTACATATACTTGGATGCAATAATCAAATAGCTAATTTAGAGTGCGTTGGGGTTGCTTTTAGGCCCTCTAAATTGGATTATGGGAGAATTTACCACAAAGTGCAGTCATTGCTAAACGGAAAAAATTCAAACTCTCCAATAATCATATAGGCTACTAAAAAGGCTGAAGAGGTATCTTGGCACTTCTAAATATACCAAGTAACCAAATTAATAATTTTAAAAAAAAAAAAAAAAAAAAAAAAAAAGAGAGAGAGGACAATATAAGAGAAAAACAAGTATGTTATGATATTATCAATATCATCATAATATCATTTATGAATGCTTATTATTATCTCTTCAGATAAGATAAATACATATTGTAGATTATTTTCCATTATCTTATATATTTATCTATATAATAGATGTATTTATCTATGTCATTAAAGGGCCTATAAATAAGACCCTTCCACCATTGTAGAAGTACTCAGATATAAGATATCAGTTCTTTTATTTATATGTTTATAGTATTAGTTCTTTTATTATTTTCTTATATTATAACATGTTATCAGCACGACGTTCTTTTTTTTTTTTTTTTGCAGGTTGCATATTAAAATGTGGAGATTGTAATTTTGAAATTCTAGAGTTACGTTCCATTTGTGGGGAAACGTTTTTACTATTTAGGTTGAGGCTCTACAATAATTAAGAATCAATTGCAGACTATGGTGAACGGTATGTTGATACGTACTATTGAATAATATGATATCTAAATGATATAATAATTTATACGTTGTATTTATGTATATTATCTCATAATATGTTTATTAATTTTCAACAATAGTATCGAAGCTAGTTCATGTATATTCAATATACTTTATGTATAATTATTTTGAATTTTTTTTTATTATGCATATTGATTAGTAATTTTTCAAAATTGATTCTAGAATATCTGTAAATATTATTTTTATATCTTCGTGAATATTTATTTTTTGAAATACTGCAATAGCTGTATGCATATTGTGAAAATTTGTGGATTTATATAAATTATATTTTGTTCGAATTAAAGTCATTTGTTTAATTTTTTGTGATTGTCTATTATTATTGATGATTTGCAATTTTTTTTGTGGCTTAAGATTATATTGATATGTTCTGGAAACTGTTAATTTCGACATTGAACACTTAATTTATTTTTGCGGTTTGTAACTTAGAGATCTAAGATATAAACTTGTTTTTAATTGAAATTTTGATTGGGCTTTGTTGTATGATGGATCTCGAATATATTTGATAGCTTTATTTGATTGTTTAGTATGTGAACACTTGGAAACCAAAGTTTTTGTAAAGGTTAACAGCCGAATATTTTTCTTTTTTTGGCTTGTGTTTTTCAACTATAATTGGTCAAATTGATACCGAATTATGAATGGAAATTGAATGAGGATCAAAACCGGGTGAAAACGGAGGCTAAATGAGTGAAAACCAACCGGTTTCTTCAAGAGGGTCACGATACCCACGGGTCTGAAAATCAGGTCAATCTCGACTCGGATGGAGGTTGAAGAAGAATGACGTCAGCGTGTGGGTTGCTGACGTCATCATAAGGTTTGTCCAAAAAAAAAAAAAAGGGGAAAATCGGACCTGGGTTCTGTGTAGCTCGAACCTGGGTCATCCAGAAAATTATTGATTTGGCTTACCATCATTCTGCTTTCAGTTTCTGTTAATATTGCTTATGTTTTTGTGTTATTAAGTATTATGATTATTTACTGGTGGTTATTTAAACTGATGAGACATGCTATTAAGTTTTTCTTTTGGCATCTATATATGTCGTTTGTATATATATACATATTATCTTCTTCTAACATTGTTTTTGTTTTTATGTCATTATTTAGTATTTATGTATACCATTATTATGTTTGTGTATACTATAATAATTGAATTGTCATATGTATAGTGTATATAATATTTCTATACATTCTACTCCACATATATGTTAAATATTTATATATGTCATCATCTTTTTATATTGACTTATTTTATCTATATTTTATGGGTTTACTATAGATCTTTTGCATCAATGCATAATTATACATATTTTTATTTTTTTGACAATAATGATGAATTGTTATATTTTTATATTTATGTTTTGGAAACGTGACAATTAGATTAGGTGATATGATTTTCAAATTGGAGCCTTTTGATTTTATATGCTATTAAATATATGTTTTTTATTTTCTATAGATATATGTTATAAAGCAACATGACCAATTGATGAGATATATGTTTGGTTGATAGTGCGACAACGCACACTATTCTAATAGATACGATATATATTTTTCCCAACTAAATTTACTATAAGCAAGTGTAAATACGATACCAGGTCATGCTGATCTCATTGAAGGTTCTGGAAGAGAAAATATTACTTTGCCTAATGGTACAAAAATTCTCATTAGTAATGCTTTATACTCTTCAAAATCGAGAAGAAATTTATTGAGTTTTAATGATATGCGCCATAATAAATATCATCATGAAACGGAGAATAAGAACAATAATGAGTATTTGTGCATTACATCAACAATATCAGGGAAAAAATATATATTAGAGAGATTGCCAACGTTCTCTTCAGGATTATATTATACATACATCAATGTAATTGAATCATATGGTGTAATGAACCAAAAGTTCATTGATATGAAGACATTTATAATTTGCCATGACCGATTAAGTCATCCAGGGTCAACAATAATGCGTAGAGTAATACAAAATCTTATGGACATTCATTGAGAGACAAGAAGATCTTTCAATGAAACGAGTTTTCTTATGCTGCTTATTCTATGGGCAAATTGGTTATTCGACCATCACCAGCACTACGCCAAAAACTCTAATAGGCGACACAAAAATAGAGTCACAAATTGTAAACGGCCACGTAATATCTTGTGTCGCAGAAAGGGGTGTCGCTGAAAGTGAAAAATATTCGTGACGGATAATGTGCGTTGCAAATATGAAACAATTGGTGACGCGCAACGTCGCAAAAAAACAGACAATTGGCGGGAATTATCCTCACAATTGGCGACGCTTGCGTCGCCAATGCTTCTACCAATTGGCGACACTAGCATCTCCAATTCTCCCCACAATTGGTGACGCTAACATCTCCAATTATTAGTTTTTGCGATGAAATTTTGTCGCGAAATTTACCTAAATTGGCGACGCGTGCGTCTCCAATTGTCCATTTATCGCAAAAATTATTCGTCGTTGATACCATTATTTGGCGACAACATTTGTCGCTAATTATTTAGGCCATTTTTTTAAAACTGTAGCAAATCCCTATACAAGACGTCGCTAGATAATTCAAATTAAACGATTTTTTAAATCTCATTTGAATATTTTATCAATTTAATTTAAATGTATAAATATTATTAATTAAAAGTAAACAAATTTAGATTTCATTATCTTTTATAAAATAATGAATGATTTATTGCAAATGATTAATTTAGTAATAATGAGAATCAATTACTAATAAAAAATACAAATGAGAAAAAAAATGCAAATATATAAAAATAATGCGAACAACAAAATTACAAACAGCTATATCTTTCCATAAATACAATAATTAAATGCGACATAGTTTTTATTGCCTAAAAGTATATATATATATATAAATTGAAATACCATATCTTACATTGATTTTATAAATGTAAGCAAAGCAGCTATCAATTTTGCTCTAAAACTATCTATGTACTGCTGGGTCCAAACAACATCCTGAAATTACACATATAGACCAAACAAGTAGTTCAAATAAGTATCAACTAATAATTATCTATTCTTATTTTGTGTATACAAAAGTGATAGAAAAATGTTAATCATTATAAATAGCTAAGTAGTTTTTTCACCATATACATTTAAAGTGCATTTAGATATATGAATAAATATTTATGTATAACAATATGAACTATATGTACCTTTGTTATAGGCGTGTAAGAAGAAATACACTCGGGTCTCGGCGGCGGCGTGTACAGAGAAATACCCGAGGTCCAACGGCGGAGTATAGGAAAAAATACTCGAGGGGCTCAGCGGCGACGCCAAGAAAGTGAAATCACTATGGGTTATTTAGCTTGTTGGAAGAAGATATATATGAGTGAAAAATTATAGTTGCCTTTGTCGTTGATGAGTTTGAGAGGAAGACAAACGGAAAATACCCGATTGCCGGCATTGACAAGTTAAGAGGATGAAAAATGAAAAAAAATTGAAAATACTAGTGTATTTTCGGGTTTGAGGTGGGTGTGTAGGGTAGTGGAGGGAAGAGTGGGAAAATAAATTTGGATTGGTGGGAATTAATCTCGCCATTCATTTTGGGATACGGCGACGCCTAGTATCGCTAAAGGTCTTTTAAAGAATATTTATGGAAGGCCAAATAATGATTTTTTTTATGTATATATTTTTTTTATTTCTATNATTAGTCTTAAATAATCAAGTTTTAAATTATGATATGTTTTAATCATTTGAACTGAAAAAATGATTAAATATATTCAGCCCGGATAAAAAATGAAAATTAAATATCTAATTAAAAATAAAGGTAATTCACACTGAATGTACCTAAACTTTATCAGATTTTACAAATGGATACCCAATTTTTTTATTTTTATTTTTTTGCATTTAACTATCCAAACTTAACAAATCGTATCACTGTTACTATCTGCAGCCATTTCCGTTTGAAAAGCTTCATTTTCTTTAGGTAAAATGCACATGAGCCATGAGCCAAACTAATAAAAAAAAATGCACATGAGCCATAATAGATGGGCCTTTTGTGTCTTTTCACTCCCAAACTAATACTCTCTCTCTTTTTCATTTCTCTTCCAACTATCTTATTTTCCTCCATTAACAATGTGTGAAAAATTTACCCTAATCACGATTACATAACACTGATCCAAAGTTAAATCTAGCTTAATATTTTGTAATCTCAAATTAGAGGTTTTTGGCGAGAAATTGCACTTGCTATACTACTATCACTGTTTAAAACAATTAACGAGAAACCCAATTTAGAATTTGCAGACGGAAATAGAAATTGCAATTGAATTGAATGGATGGGAAACCTTCCTCCACGTGGACTCGAATCGGCAGCAAGTTCTCCATTAATAGAGAAGATGATGTGGACCTGAACAACATCGTCGTCTTGAGCATCGGCAAATCAAGCACAGAGTGAACATTCTGTCCCTTTTGTTTCCCATTCTTAGAATTCCAAAATGACCTAGGCTGTGAAGCTTCCATATCCTTGGAACTCGAATCAAGGTTATTTCCAGCTCCAACAATAACATCATCGCCAGGACCCAACAAGCAATTGACGGAGGCTGAGTATGAAAACCCTATGTTAAGCATATCGGCAGCTCCATTGAACGCGTTGAAGAGCCAATCATCGGACTTGGCGGGGTTATCGAGGATGGGTTTGATCGATTACGAGCAATCGGGCTTCAACAAGAAGAGAAAGAGATCTGCCAATTTAAGATTTCAAAAGATTTTGAATTGTTGCTTTCGATTTAGGCTGTAATGCAGTGGGTAGGGCATGAAAAATCTAAGAAATCGTTAATGGAGGGGAATAAGAGAGTTTGAAGAGAAATGAAAGAGAGAGAGTATTAGTTTGGGATTAAAAAGACACAAAATGCCCATATGTTATGACTCACACTACAAAAAAAAAAAAGCTTTCTGTGACGGAAGCAAATTCGTCACAACGTATAGTATGTGTGACGGATTCGTCACACAATCCACCAACTGTGATGGTAACTAACCCGTCATAGTGCTTTCGCAATAGCCCCGACACAAATTCTCTTCAGTGACCGTTTACTGTTTATCGTCACAAAAAATGTAGTTTAAGTGACGGCAAAAATCCATCACTTATATGCCAACCCATTGTATATTTCCGGTGAGCCACAGCCGACAAGGATTAAGTGTCGGATCCTCTTTCGTCACAATCACGACATTTGAGACAGTAGTGTGACGGCTAACCGTCACTGTTACTTAATTGTGACGGCCAACTAACCGTGACAATTGTGCGGCTTAGTCATGACTTTGTGACGGATTCCTGTCACAGTTGCCCAATTTATTTTGTGTCGCCAACGACACTCTTCTGTGACAGCTGTGTGACGGGTTTCTGTCACTGATATATAATTGTCACTGTTCGCAGCCGTCACATAAACGTTGTTGTGACGCTTTNAAGCTTCTCGGCAACAACAATGGGGAAAAAAAATGGAGTTCTGCGTGTACAGGGAAGGAGAAGGCCAAATATTCATATTTTGCCCCCTTTCCAAAATTGCCCTTAATTCCTCTCACAATTTCACTTAACTTCAAGGGCAAAATTGTAATTTCCATCACAAAAAGTCTTTCCGACACAAAAAGTCTTTTTTTTTTGTTTGGAGCAATTGTAACAGGGTAGTAACCGACACAAAAATGAAAATAATTTTTTTAATATTTTTAGAAGGCAATTTGTGATGACATTTGTCATTTGCCGTCACTAAATGAAAACAAAAATTCAAAAATTTGTTCCCGCCCAGCTGGATTCGTGATGGCAAAAAATTTGTCACAAATAATGAAAAATGAATCCACAATTGTGACGGAAATTGAAATTTCCGACACAGAAAACTGTTTTTTGTGACAGGTACATTTCCGTCACAAAGATTTCCGTCATAAAACATCAATTTTTTTTGTAGTGTCACATGCATTTCACCTGAGAAAAATTAGAGCTTTTCAAACAGAAATAGCTGCAGATAGTAACGGTGATACGATTTGTTGAGTTTAGATAGTTAAATGCAAAAAAAAAAATATAAAAAATTAGATTAGATATTCATTTATAAAATCTGATAAAATTTTGATACTTTCAGTGCACCCTAAAAATAAAAAAATCAGATGAGTCCTTAACTAAGCCTCAGATTTTATTCTCGACGAAAAAAAAAAGCCTCAGATTTTATACATATATAGTTATATAGTAATGCAAATATATGCATTATGTATACAATGTCAGAGTTGACATTAATTTTCCAACAACCTAAAAAAATGGATGTCACGTTCCTCGCACCTTTTTCGGGTCAACGCCAACGGGGTTTAATATTTTGCAATCGCTTCCTTAGTTCACCAGAAAAAGAAACACCTTATACTTTCTCATTTCCACTCCATCTATGTCTATACTTATTACATCATACTTATATAAAATTATATTATTGATATATACATATAATATACATATAGATTATTCTTCACCTAAACTATATGTCTCCTAATTTATATATACTAAATTAAAGTCTAATTTAGCTAAACTACTGCACCAAATTAAATGGAACAATCATTTAACCATTTCCAATCATCCATATTTCATACACAAAAACGTACCTTATGCATATTATATATGTATATATTCTGTCTTTCCCACAGATAAGAGAAATTGTTTTATCATATAATTGTGTTATTACATGTCCCTAGAGGAGCTTACAATTGTCGATTTGTGTAACCTTAATTAAAACATGCATATTTTTCTTTTCATTATATCCTACAAGGAACACGATTTATTTGAGTTCCAAATCTTGTAATATTTGACTTAAAAAAACATGGTCTGAAATAAAACCATTTTTTTCTTTTTCTTTTTTAACGGCCTACTTGTCTACAATCATTATCATTTTAAATTTCTAATATTGGAATAATGTACTCATGTACTCCTTTTTAAATATGGTAGAGATAGATATTTTATTTGTCTTAAATTAATAAATGTTTAACATGCATGTGTCAGGTCTCAAGTCCTATACAAAATTTCAAAAAGACCTTGTTGGATAAATCTGATGATCTAATATTGTATGCTTCAAACTATAAAAATAAACAATAAAATTATTTTAATATGAAAAGTGATTAGCTAGTACAATTATTTTTATTTTCTTTCAATAAATTAAAAAAGTGCAATGTTATTTTAGTGCAAATGGTTTTGCCACTTGCAAGTAAATATTAATAGAGCAGATAATTGAAGCGCGAAAAGGTTTTAATTAATTAATTAATTAATGTACAATAATCGTCAACATCGATTGCTATACTAACTATATATTCTTTCGGACAACAAAATAAANATTTAAACCTTAACCATAAAAATCTACATGCATAAACATCAAAATTCAACTATTTACTATTTAAGCTTCCCTGCTACCCACAAAATGACATTAATCCCAGACCATTCCCAACGATCCAAAGCATAACCAAAATAAACTTGAAACAATAAAATTCTCTTTCACCGCCACTTCAACCAACATTCAATGTACTACTTCTCATACAATTTAGCCATCAAGAACACATCCAAATCCACATAAATTCCAGCAGCAACATAAACAAAATCAAATTGCCAAATTCCAAACAACATAAAAATGTTACAATAATTTCATCAAATAACATTCCAAACACTCACAGATTTCACTAATTTTCCCTTCTCCAACTCTATACTACAATGCTTATCATTATACAATGTAATTAAGCATAAGAAACATGATTTACCTTCAATTGGAATCTCTCAATTTCCGGTGAGAAGGAAATTCGGTTAAACCCCCAAAACTCACACCTAGAGTGGCTTTTGGTTAAAACAAACCTTACCAAAGTGTTTAAAATGCCCTAAAACCTATGGGTAACCTATTTCTAAGGCTGATTTGGAGAAGATTGAAGAAATTTGAAGATTTTTCTCTCAAAAGCTTCTCGGCAACAACAATGGGGAAAAAAAATGGAGTTCTGCGTGTACAGGGAAGGAGAAGGCCAAATATTCATATTTTGCCCCCTTTCCAAAATTGCCCTTAATTCCTCTCACAATTTCACTTAACTTCAAGGGCAAAATTGTAATTTCCATCACAAAAAGTCTTTCCGACACAAAAAGTCTTTTTTTTTTGTTTGGAGCAATTGTAACAGGGTAGTAACCGACACAAAAATGAAAATAATTTTTTTAATATTTTTAGAAGGCAATTTGTGATGACATTTGTCATTTGCCGTCATTAAATGAAAACAAAAATTCAAAAATTTGTTCCCGCCCAGCTGGATTCGTGATGGCAAAAAATTTGTCACAAATAATGAAAAATGAATCCACAATTGTGACGGAAATTGAAATTTCCGACACAGAAAACTGTTTTTTGTGACAGGTACATTTCCGTCACAAAGATTTCCGTCATAAAACATCAATTTTTTTTGTAGTGTCACATGCATTTCACCTGAGAAAAATTAGAGCTTTTCAAACAGAAATAGCTGCAGATAGTAACGGTGATACGATTTGTTGAGTTTAGATAGTTAAATGCAAAAAAAAATATAAAAAATTAGATTAGATATTCATTTATAAAATCTGATAAAATTTTGATACTTTCAGTGCACCCTAAAAATAAAAAAATCAGATGAGTCCTTAACTAAGCCTCAGATTTTATTCTCGACGAAAAAAAAAAGCCTCAGATTTTATACATATATAGTTATATAGTAATGCAAATATATGCATTATGTATACAATGTCAGAGTTGACATTAATTTTCCAACAACCTAAAAAAATGGATGTCACGTTCCTCGCACCTTTTTCGGGTCAACGCCAACGGGGTTTAATATTTTGCAATCGCTTCCTTAGTTCACCAGAAAAAGAAACACCTTATACTTTCTCATTTCCACTCCATCTATGTCTATACTTATTACATCATACTTATATAAAATTATATTATTGATATATACATATAATATACATATAGATTATTCTTCACCTAAACTATATGTCTCCTAATTTATATATACTAAATTAAAGTCTAATTTAGCTAAACTACTGCACCAAATTAAATGGAACAATCATGTAACCATTTCCAATCATCCATATTTCATACACAAAAACGTACCTTATGCATATTATATATGTATATATTCTGTCTTTCCCACAGATAAGAGAAATTGTTTTATCATATAATTGTGTTATTACATGTCCCTAGAGGAGCTTACAATTGTCGATTTGTGTAACCTTAATTAAAACATGCATATTTTTCTTTTCATTATATCCTACAAGGAACAC
Organism: Ochetophila trinervis; assembly: GCA_003254975.1. Lineage (NCBI taxonomy): Eukaryota > Viridiplantae > Streptophyta > Magnoliopsida > Rosales > Rhamnaceae > Ochetophila > Ochetophila trinervis. The sequence goes on along the minus strand of QANX01006402.1, from coordinate 27,842 downwards.
GATTTATTTGAGTTCCAAATCTTGTAATATTTGACTTAAAAAAACATGGTCTGAAATAAAACCATTTTTTTCTTTTTCTTTTTTAACGGCCTACTTGTCTACAATCATTATCATTTTAAATTTCTAATATTGGAATAATGTACTCATGTACTCCTTTTTAAATATGGTAGAGATAGATATTTTATTTGTCTTAAATTAATAAATGTTTAACATGCATGTGTCAGGTCTCAAGTCCTATACAAAATTTCAAAAAGACCTTGTTGGATAAATCTGATGATCTAATATTGTATGCTTCAAACTATAAAAATAAACAATAAAATTATTTTAATATGAAAAGTGATTAGCTAGTACAATTATTTTTATTTTCTTTCAATAAATTAAAAAAGTGCAATGTTATTTTAGTGCAAATGGTTTTGCCACTTGCAAGTAAATATTAATAGAGCAGATAATTGAAGCGCGAAAAGGTTTTAATTAATTAATTAATTAATGTACAATAATCGTCAACATCGATTGCTATACTAACTATATATTCTTTCGGACAACAAAATAAAATAAAAAGATATCCGGTAAGCTTTGGTCGTTAGCTTGTAAACAAAGAAATTTTTGCTTAAGAGCTAGCCTTCTTCTTTTTGAATTTTTTTTCTTCCCCATATTTTGATACAATGGATCGAAAGGTAACAAAGTCATAGTTAAAGAAGGTTATGTGACAGTAAATTTAGATATATTCATCCAGCATGTTGATTCTTTCTTGTTTATAAATATTCTGTTGTATTTATATTAAACAGTAACAGTAGAAGTAGTTAATAACTATTTAATAGTTTAGATTGAATGAAAATAAAACTTTAAACTTTATTTACATTATTGAAAGAGATATAATAATGTTTCAAAATCAAATCAAATGAAACTCAACGTGTACATAATTGATAAAATACAATATTGCAAACATGACATGATTGTTTGTTTTGCTTAACTTATCCAAAGCTGGATATTGAACATTGGCCTTTTAGTCAAATGTACAAATAGTATATCTTTAGGGTTGTCCAATTTGGTTTAGGGTAAAGATATTAAGGTGTCGTTTGATAACCCATTCATTTATGGTTTTTAGTTTTTATTTTTGAATTTTTTTAAAATCAAAAATGAAAATGCGTTTGATAATCATTTTCATTTTTTAAAATCTAAAAACCATTTTCACTTTTTTTAATAAAAAAAAACGTTAAAAAGTTATTTTCATTTTTAGTTTTAATTTTTTTTTTGTCCTTGATAATGCTAAAATACAAGACAACTCGAACAAGACTTAAATTTGAGACTGCCCATACTGACACCGTCCATATGTGGTCGAGACAACGAATTTTGCTCGAGCAAGGTTGGAACCCGGGAACACTTGGTCGGAGTGGCAACTCGGAACTGTCTGGTCGGAGCCATAATCCGGGATCGCCCGGTCAGGGCCGCAATCTGAGATAGTCCAGTCCGGTCCAGGACCCAGGACCGCCCGGTCCGGGTTGGAACCTAGGACAGCCCAGTCCGGGCCACAATCCAGGACTGCCCATTTTAGGCCGCAATCCGAGCTAGAAATCGGGACAGCCAGGTCAGGGCAGGAACTCAGGACCGCCTGGTTAGAGCTAGAACCCGGGACAGTCCAGTCGAAACCGAAACTCGGGACCGCCTGGTCAAAGTCGGAACCCGGGACCATTTGGTCTGGGCCAAAACCTGGGACAGTTCGGTTGGAGTCGGAACCTAGGATAGCTCGATCGGAGTCGGAACCCGGGACTGCCCAGTCTAGGTCGGAACCGGGGACTGCTCGGTAGACACCGGGACAGCCCGATCCGGGCCTTAATTCGGGCTAAAACTCAAGACCACCTGGTCTAGGCTAGAACCTGGGACCACCAGGTCCAGGCCTGGACCCGGGACAGCCCGGTCCTGGCAGGAACCCGGGACAGCCTGGTCCGAGCTGGAACCCGAGAATGCCTGGCCCAAGCCAGAACTCGAGATAGCCCTGTCGGGGGTAGTACTTGGGACCGCCAGTATTGTTTGGTCGGGACTAGAATCAAGATAGCCTGGTCCGAGCCGAAATCTGTGATACTATAGTCGGGGCCAAAATCTGGAATCGACAATAATCGAACATGGATTTGTTTAAATTTATTTATAAAGTTTTAAAAAAATAAAAATTAATAAAAATAAAAAAATAAAAATGATTATCAAAAATAATTTTTTTGCAAAAAAATTAAAAAATGGTTGTTGTTTTTCTTTTTTTCTTTTAGCAAAAACATAAACCAAAAACCATAAATCATAAATCATAAACCATAAACAAAAACTAAAAACCATAAACTAAAAACAAAAACTGAATGCGTTAACAAACAGACCTTAAGACAAATTAACTTCATATATTCCTAGTGTGAGAGGCTGGAGGAGGATGCTGAATAGGAGGGCTAGTGTGTGGAGGACTGTAGTCTAAATTTAACATTGATTCTTCATTTTCTGCATATTCATTCTAAAAGCAAAACAAAGAACTCAAACAATAATATGAAAAGCTTCAATATTCATTAGTATGATTGGGTAACATATATACAGCTTAGGCAAGGGAAGTCGTGTACCCCTTAAGTACAATAACTAAAGCTGAAGAAGTATACACAATATCTAACTCTAATCTTATCACATATACTATAACATAGATAATTAACATGAGATAATATCAATTAGTTACACTAATATCTCCAACATTCCCCCTCAAGCTAAATGGGGAAACTCTCAAATTTAGCTTGGATCTTAACAATGGAAATATGGTGCTCAACAACACCTTAGTAACATATCAGCAATTTGATATGAACTTGGCACATATCGAACTTCTAATTTATTCTGAACAACTCTATCACGAACAAAATGAACATCAATTTCAATGTGTTTGGTTCGAGCATGAAACATAAGATTATAAGCCAAAGACCCTGCTCCCATATTATCACACCATAAAACAGGAGCTTGAACAAGTTTCATTTGTAGTTCTTGTAATAAAGGCTGAATCCAGGCAACCTCAGCTGCGCCATTAGCTAGAGCCCTATATTCAGATTCAGTACTGGATCGTGCAACTACCTGTTGTTTTCTTGAAGACCAAGATATTAAGTTCTCACCAAGATATACACAATACCCCCCTGTAGACCGAGGATCATCAATACTGGATGCCCAATCAGCATCAGTATACCCAAATAGTTGATAAAAAGAGGTAGGTCAAAAATGTATACCTAGATGTCTTGTACCTTGCAGATATCGAAGAATCTGTTTGCATGACATCCAATGAACATATGTTGGCTGATGCATAAATTGACTCAGTTGATTCACAATAAAAGACAGCATAGGTCGCGTAAGGGTAAGATACTTAAGCTCCCCTATTGTACTCTGATACAGTTTGGTGTCTTTAAATGGAACACCAATAGTCAAGCCAAGTTGAGTAGTTGTGGTGGCAAGAGTCGGTGTAGACTTGGAAGTTTCCAAACCAATTTTTCTAAGAAGATCAGTAATGTACCTAAACTAAGACAAATATAATCCGGAGGAGTTCCTTACAGCCTCAATACCTAGAAAAAAGAATAGTGGACCAAGATCTTTCAAGGAGAATTGAGAGTGAAGTTTCTGTGTAAACATCTGAATAAGAGTAAGAGAATTCCTAGTAACAATTATACCATCAACATAGACTAAAATCCACAATATTCCTTAATGTGTATGATAAATAAATAATGATATATCCAAAAGAGATCGTTTAAAACCCCAGAGAAGTAAGTAAGGCACGACACAAGCTATCATACCAAGCTCAAGGAGCCTACTTCAACCCATATATAAATTTATGCAACTTGCAAACATAGTCATGATGAAATTTATTGATGAAACCCTCAGGTTGTGCAATATAAATGTTCTCTTTTAAAATGCCATTTAAGAATGCATTGTTGATGCCCAATTGTCTGATTGGCCAACCTTTAGTCACATCAATTGAAAAAACTATTCGAATATTGGAAGGCTTAATTACTGGACTAAAGGTTTCGGAGAAATCAATACCTGGGCTTTGATGAAAACCTTTAGCAACCAATCGTGCTTTGTGACGTTGAACAGAACCATCACTATTTCTTTTCAGCTTGAAGACCCATTTATTACCTACAATATTCATGGTCGGAGTAGAAGGCACAAGTGTCCAGGTTTGATTCCTTTGCAACACTTGAAATTCATCTTTCATTGCTTGAAGCCACGGTGGAGAGTGCAAAGCAGCTTTGGTAGTCACAGGTTCTAAATGAACGGCTAAGGAAGTAGATATAAAGAACATTTTTTTCTTATATGTACCTTGTTTGGACTGAGTAATCATAGGATAAGTAGATTTATTTTCTCGCAAAGGGAGGTCTACAGCCAATTTAAGTCTAGGTGAGTCATGAGAGATATATGGAGAAGCATCGGGTATGAGGTTTGTAGTGGAATGAGTGGGCAATTCATTCGAAAGGTGAGGCAGTGAGGATGTGTTTGGTGAAGCAGCTGGGGTGGCTGAATGGTTTAAAACAGATGGATGATGAGAAGACAAAGATCCTGAGACATTACTAGCATTAACATTAATTTTATAAAGTGAAGAATCATTATCAAACCTTGATGTTGTGTTGGATTTGGTGGGAGAGGTGTCACCTCAAGGTACTCTTAGTAAGGGATGTTGAGAGGAAGCAACCTGTCTAAGCAAAGATGACATATTGGGCATGGAAGCATTTAATTGGGTAGTTGTAAGAGGTGCAGCAGATTTATCGAGGGAAAGATATGAGGATTCATTGAAAATAACATTTGGAGTAATGTAAATTTTTCCCGAATTTAAACTGAGACATTGATAACCTTTGTGTTTAGAACTATACCCAATAAAACTGCATTTTTCCGAGTGGTAAGAAAATTTATTGTTCGGTATGGCCTAAGAAAAGGATAACATTCACTACCAAAGCATTTTAAAAAATTATAATCAAATTGTTTTTGAAAAGTTTTTGGTATGGTGACTGATTTTTGAAATTTTGTGTGGGAAGCCTATTGATTAGAAAAATAGCAGTAGTACAAGCATGCCACCAAAAAGTAAGAGGTAAATGGCTTTAGGCAAGAAGGGACAAAGTTGTTTCAGTAATATGACGATGTTTTCTTTCAACTCTACCATTTTGATTGTGTGTATGGGGACAAGGATGTTGAAATAGAATTCCATTTGTGGCTAAAATATTTTGTTATGGCCGAAATTCACCTCCCCAATCAGATTGGAAAACTTTAATTTTTGTCTGAAAAAGATTTTCAACCATTTTTTAAAACTTAAGAAAAATGTTAGTAACTTCATATTTTAATTGCATTGGATAAACCCAAGAGAAACAAGAAAAATTATCAATGAACACAACATAATATCTATAGCCATCATTTGATAAAACTGGGGCAAGTCCCCAAACATCTGAAAAAATTTGATCGAAAGGTGCGTGACTAATTATTGGAAAGTGGAGCAAACAAATGACGCGATTTCCCTAAAGGAAAAGAAGAACAAAAAAAATCATTGTGTTTAGATACAGTGACCTTATTACACTGACTAGCAATTGTTTTTAAAACATCAAAAGAAGGATGACCAAGGCGACAATGCCATAAATTATTCATAGAGACTACTGAATTAAAAGATGGAAAAATTAAATTTTGAGATGAGATGGGCACAAGAGAGTTGCGGGTTTGATGTGATGGAGGTAGTTGCACTCGATACAATCCATCACTAAGAGTGCCTTTGAGTAACAACTTCTTTGTGATTTCGTCCTTCACATACACAAAGGAAGAGTCAAATTCAACAACAGTATTATTATCTGATGTAATTTTAGCAATACTTAGGGGATTTTTTGTAATTGTAGGCACATGAAGAATATTTTTCAAAAATAAAATTCCACAGGGAGTTTGAAATTTAGAGAAACTTGTATTTGCAATGGATAATCCATAACCATTGCCTACAAAGAGTTTGTCACTGCCATGATACTCTAACCGGATTTGAATATTGGCATGATCATTGGTAATATGGTTGGTGGCTCCACTGTCTAATAGCCATTCAGGACTAGCTATAATATCTGGAGACGAATAAAAAGCCAAAATTGTTAATATTATTGGTATTTGGTTTGAATTCTCTATCAAACCTTTTATAACAACGATCAGCAGTGTGGCCTGGGCGAAAACAAATTTGACAAAATAGTCTTGCCAAGCCATGTCCTCTCCCACAACCCTTGCCGTGCCAGCCACTATTGGTAGTTCTTCCATAGTATGGCCGAGTGTCAAATCTATTTGATTCCATCCTCTTATACCGCTTGGCATAATGAGCAGTGGGAGTTGTAATATGAGCAGCCGGAGAAGCCTCATTGGTAGCAGTTTGAAGTCTCATCTCTTAACTTAGCAATAAAGCCAAAACATTCTGAATGGCCATAGGCTTTGGTGTGGAGTTAATGAATGCAACAACCAAATCATAGTCAAGTGGTATGCCCTGCAATAGATGCAAAATAAAATCATCTTTATTAACCAAATAACCTACCATGGACATGCTGTCAGCTATCTCCTTCATTTTGCAAAATATGCGTTGATGGACAAGGCTCCTTTCCTAGTTGATCGAAGCTGCATGATTCTCACCCGTGACTAAGATCCAAAAAGGTTGGCCACCGAAGACCATAATTGAGCCAAAGTTTGGCTATCTGCGAGTTGGGACAGCAATTTCGGAGTAATGGAAGATCGAATCCAACCAAGTAAAGCCTGATCAATTATTCGCCATCGTGCAAAAGTCGGATTTGGAACCATTGAAACTGTCTCGGTGTTGGAGGTTGATGAACTGGAGATGAGTTTTGGTGGTTCTACAAGACTACCAATTACAAAATCTTCAAGATTGCCTCCACTTATTGCCGGAAGAATTTGAGATTTCCATATCATATAATTAGTGAGATCAAGTTTGAAAGGAAATGTATAATTTGGTAAGCTAACTTGTTCAAGAGTAGGAATGGTGGTAATCGTTGCAACTAGAATAATAGACATGTTTATTAATTTTTGCTTTTAAACTAAAAGCTCTAATACCATAAAAGCAAAACAAAGAACTCAAACAATAATATGAAAAGCTTCAATATTCATTAGTATGATCAGGTAACATATATACAGCTTAGGCAAGGGAAGCCATGTAACCCTTGAATACAATAACTAAAGCTGAAGAAGTATACACAATATCTTACTCTAACCTTATCACATATACTATAAGATAGATAATTAACATGAGATAATATCAATTAGTACACTAATATCTCCAACACATTCTTAGTGAGAGGAGCCACAGGAGGACATTGAATAGGAAAATTAGTGTGCGGAAGATTGAAGTTCAAATTCAACATTGACTTTTAATTTTCTGCTCAGCAATAGAAAATAATACAAACATTATATAATTATTAAAGTTGATTTATTTTTTAAAATTTATGTATAAAATTACTACCGATACATTCAACATCAAGGGACAAAGTAGATTCATCGTTCGCAGGCGGAGGAGGAGCATGAGGGTGAGTGTGTAGAAGACTGTAGTCCAAATTCAACACTGACTCTTGATTTTCTGCTAATTAAGCAATAGAAAGTATAACAAATGTTATTAAAATTAAACATTGTATAATTAATTACTAAAGTTAGATTTTTTAAATTCATGTATAAAATTAATATCAACAATACTACCATCACGAGGGGACAAAGCAAATTCATCCTTTGCTGGCGGAAGAGTAGGAAGGTGAATGTGCGGCGGGCTATAATCCAAATTCAACATTGACTCTTCATTTTCTGCTTAGCATAAAAAGTAATACAAGTGTTATAATAATAGAACATTGTTAAGTTATAAACGTTAGATTTTTTTTTTTGAAAAGAAAATGTATTAAATTAATATCAACAAAACAACTACCAGAGGACAAAGCAGATTTATCATTTGTAGGCGGAGGGTGAGTATGTGAAGGAGTATAATCTAAATTTAACATTGACCTTTCATTTTCTACTTAGCAATAAAATAAAATAAAAGAATATTCAAACATTCTATAATTAAAAAAGTAAAATTTTTGTTTTTAAAAATTTCACTACAAGAAATTTGGTCTATAGCTACGACGACATTTCGTGACTAAATGCAGCTTTTCCGTGCAAAAGACATTCAGTTGCGAAAATACGTCTTAATAACGTCATGACAGTAGATGCGCCACTAAAATTTCCTAGCCATGAAAAAAAAATCATTTCATAACTAAAGGTTAATTGATGCATTTTGGTCAATTTTAGTGACTGAATATGTTACATTCAGTTACGAAACAATGCGTAACTGAACTTTAATATATTTGTTATTAAACTTGATGATTCCGTGGCTAAACACGATGAATCAGTTATAAAGTATTTCATCACTCTTTCATAAAGTAGTCACGAAATAATTCCGTTACTAATTTGCAATGTTTTAATCATGAAGTTATTTCTATTACTAAATAACGTTTGAATTAGGCACGAAAATATTCATTACAAATTGTACACTATATTAGCCACATAAGTTTTTTTCATTACTANAAACATAGACGACGGTTTCTATATAGAAACCGTCGTCTATACTTAACATAGACGACGGTTCCAATATTAAACCGTCGTCTATATATTTGCCCCGTGGCATCCACGTGGCTTCAGTAACGTTTTAGACGTCGGTTTTAAACCGTCGTCGATGTTTTATTAGTATTGACGACGCCTCATTAGACGACGGTTTCGTGTCCGTCGTCTAAACACGTAAGACGACGGATTTTCACCGTCGTCTTTGACCCTATTCTGTAGTAGTGCATATTAATTAGTTACGAAAACTATTATTTCAGTGACTAAAGTGCTGAAATAAAACAACAATTCTATAATGTATCCACAACAAAAAAATAAACCTGAAACTTAATATAAAGTTTGAATATATTATTTACTACTTATAATTAATCATCCCAAAACATATGATTCACTAAGTATATATACATCAAAAAGTTTCAGCATTATAAATTAATGCATCAAGACATACCCCATGTGCATGCAAAGCATAAACTTAATATATAATTAACCATCCCAAAACATGTGATTCACTTGACACAATATATATACATCGAAGTTTCAGAATTAAGAATGCATCAAGACAAATCCTACCACATGTGCAACTTAACATATTACCACTTAACAGCTTCAAAAGATATCTAACAAAATGTTAACTAACTGGTATCTTAAAAGTATTGTATCCCATACTGCATACCACATTCACAAAGAGTCCAAGCTAAGAGAACCTGCAAATTAGTACATAGAAACAACCAACACAATGTTAACACATACGTTATTGGAACAAGAAAATTAAATTTTATAACTACATATAAAATTAGTTAAAGTAGGAGACCGTGGCAGTAACAAAGATTGAAAGTTAGACCTGCAAAAACTATACATTTCAAAAATGAAATAAATATCACAAAACAGAACATTTAAAAATTCGGATTTCACATATAAAAGTTTCCATTGATTTTGTTTTAAAAAAATGTCTAACGTAGCAAACTATAATCAACACTCCCGCCTTCAACTATTCCACATAAAACTATAACACAACAAAAGTGCAAAACCTAGAACTAGAACAAAATTAACTTCATGTTTTTGAACAACGTAACCACAACTTCAAATCTTAGTTTTCTGTCCTAAAAAAATGGCAACCTAAAATTAATTACAAACTATAGATTTCTAAACACAATTAACATTATAGATGTCCCAAGCAATATACAAAGATTTGTATAATTCTTAAAAATCATTAAAAAAAAAAAAAAGAAGAAAACTCAGATTTCACTGATTAATAATTCTCAGATTTCATAATTTCTATGTGAAACTTATACCACAATGTTACAGATAAATCAAACTATCATACCAATGTATCAAACGTTCAAAACTCACCATTAGAATGATATAGCATCTATCAATTGGGAGTACCAACCTAGAGTGGGGCAAAGAAACTGCAAGAAAGATGACAACAACAACAACAACAACAAAAAGGTGCAAGAAAGAGTAAAATAACAAACATATATATTTAACCTTTAAAAATAGTTTAGAAATAGCAACCATATTTTAAATATTAAAATGATTTCATCAAATAAACCCTCATCAAGGCATTATGGTGAAGCATTTACTAATTAGTCCAGTCTTCCGTAAATAGCAAACACCAGTTTTAAGCCCCACTGCCATTTTTTTATACCTAACAAGCATAAGACTTTCCTTGATCATGAAACGCTCATTCAACCAGTATGTACTCATTCTCAACTAACATATGCATATTCTACAACTTAAACTTGCTAAACTCAAAATGATCAAGCACAAGTTTACTCTTAGGAAGCTAACCTAATACCTTTGACAGTATAATTTATAAGAACGAGATAATGAAATAAGAAAGGGTTCTTTATATTGTATGAGCTATCAGCTATATATATACAATTGCATGTAACATGCTGAGATTGCCTAACTGACTGTATAACAAACTAAAGAGATAATTACAAGATATATAACAACTTGATAAATATTAAACTAGATAGGAGTTATTCCTTAACATAATTGGCCCTCCTTGAGAAGCATGTAGTCCCTCATAGTGAAGGCAATAACAGGTTATGAAGAAAGTGGTGTTCTCAGTTCCCTCAAGCAACATTGAAATAAAAGTGCACTAAAGAGATACTGTTAACTCCAATTCATTGAATATACACATAAAAGTACACATAAAAAATCTAACCTCAAAGACAATACCGGTGTAGTAGGCAAGACCGCGAACAATGGATGCATAATTGAATCCATTCATAATAACCAAACTTGTCAGCAAGTGAGAATAGCTGTTTCATATCAGCAACTGCATCTCCAGTGCCTCCACGTATCTCTACATGCAGAAAGATATAGCATATGTAATTTGAATTGAAAATACCCATTCTACTAAAAATACAGAGAACTCTCCTTAGTTATTCTCAAATGCCTTGTCATAATATTGCATTTATTGCACAAAAATAAAAGTTAACATATCATTGCAGAATTTCAGTTCAAATATTTCAGAAGGGCTAACTTTTACCAAATGACAGTGGACTTGGTTCAGTTCAGTTCAACATTAAGCCTACAAAAGATTAATAAAAACTTCTAAACTAATATACCAACCTTCCAATTCTGTCAATGACTTAATGGAAAGAACTTGCAGTAGCTGCTCAATAGCCTCTTCGGATACACCAGCAGACTTCAACTCTTTCTTGATATCATTTGCCAGAATTTTTTCAATTTTTATAAAAATGAAACTGGATTAGAACATTATGTTTGTCACATTGGAACAAAATACCATACAAAGTTAATGTATAAAATTAATATCAATAATACCATCACCACCAGGAGACAAAATAGATTCATGGAGGAGGAGTAAGAGGGTGAATAAGTACTAGAGGAGTATAGTCCACAATCAACATTGATACTTCATTTTCTGCTTAGCAATAGAAAGTAATACAAATATTGTAACAATTAGATATTGTATATTTATTATAGTTAGATTTTTCTTTTTCTTTTTTTAGATTCACGTATAAAATTAATATCAATGGTACCACGAGAGGAAAAAATAGATTTATCATTTGCAGACAAAGGAGTAGGAAGATGAGTGTGCGGAGGAGTGTAGACCAAATTCAACATTGACTCTTCATTTCCTGCTTAACAATAGATTGAAATATGAATCATTAAACATTGTATAATTCTTAAAGTTAGATTTCTTTAAATTTATGTATAAAAGTAATATTAATAATACCACCGGAACACGAAGTAGATTCATCATTTGCGGGGGGAAGGAGTAGAAGAGTGAATGTGTGGGGGAGTGTAATCCAAATTCAATATTGACTGTTGACTTTCTTCATATTTGAGGCAAGAAAATAAAAATATTATAAAAACCAAATATTTGTATGCTATACACAATTAACATGAATAATACAAAATAGAAGAAATGTGAAAGAAGAACCAGAAGGTATGAGCCGAGCAAAGCATAAGAGGACAGAACCTAAGAAGCAGATTATGAAGAACTGAGCTCTTAATCTCATCTCTGCTTGTTTCTTTACAAAATTATGGGATTTTCTTTTGGTGATGGTCAGAGCTGTTGAATTTCTCTATTTATATATGTATAAGACAAGTAGAGTAAATACAAAATATTTAATGCCAAAAAATAAATATAACTTACACGATTAAAAAAAAAATTGATCTTTTGTGACACTAACTTTTGTCACAGAAGACACTTTTTCACAATAGTCACATCCGTGACCAAGTCAGGGCGGTTGCTGCAGCTCTCTCACTGACTTTTTGGTGCGCTTTTTTGTTTTGTCACTGATGTAGTGAAAAACTGTGACAACACATTGCTTTTGTCAAGGATTGAAAGCGTAACAAATACAATTAGAATTGTCACTTTACATAATGCATTTGTCACAAAGAAAGCTGTATAATCTAATCAAACTTCACACTTTAGTGACAAAAGTAAAAGCTGTGACAACTATATGTTTCGTCACAACATTTACAGTGACAGCATTGTATGACAGCTGTAATCAGTGACAATTTTACTTGAACCATAAACCATGGTTAAGTTAACCATTTCGTCACTGAAACTATTTTAATTTTATAACATTTTTTTGTAACTACAAATAATAGATTAATGATTAATTATTTGATAATAATTGTTTTTTTTATTATACAAGTTCATTATTGCATTTCTAAAATATTATTTACAAATCTAAAATTTCACTTGACTTGCAATTAACAAAAAAGGAATAATATTTTATTAATATTAGTATATTGTACATTAAAATTAGTAAACACCATCTATACTAAGCAAATTATACACAAATTTTTATATGTTCTAGGAAAAAAAAATTACATGATTGGTGCCATCCTCTAAATCGTCTCTATCTCTATCTCCATCTTCCATTCTTAATTCATCATCTCCAAGGATCCAAGCAACTATCTTCAAGCAACTCCTGATTAAGCCAATATTGTCTTCTCATTTACACTTACCACAATGACTATATCAAAAATTGAAATGACAAATAAGATAAGAGAAAGAATGCAAAGGTGAGAAGCACATCATAGTATTTGCAATGAAAGCACACTTGATGTCATGTTAAACCACAGTGTGTTAACACTTTGTAAGGGAAAGAATGAAGAACTTGTACAAGTCTGATTCTTAAACGCGCGTTAATTTGTCTTATTTCCTTTCTGAAGGAATAATAGAAGCAAACATTAACAAGAGCCTTATTATTTATTGGTGTAGAGTTGTCACTTAAAACCCATTTCTTGGTCTCGACAGTTTCAATAATCCTCCATCAGGTATCGCTTGCCATGACCTAATACATTTAATTCAATTGTTAGAGAAAAATAATTTAAAACTCAAATGTAAGCATAACAGTTCCTGTGCCAATGGTAGCTTTTATCAAATTATTACAAATTTTTCTTTTACTACAGTGGAGAAAAATTGCTGAAACTCAAAAATTCAGCGTATTAAACAAAGTAGTTACACAGTTTGTTTACTGGTTTTCGAGACAAACTGAGAATTCATTAGGTTCCACTTGCCAATCTCGGAGGCTGTCTGATAAGATACATGATCAAAGATCGATGTCCAAAAGACACGTCAGTATCAAACTTCAAAGGCTGAGGTAGAACCCCAATAATTCTTAGTAATAAAGTTAATTATTTATCTATCTATTTGTTTGATGCAATATTTTTAGTGATGATATTTTTAAATTTGACACTAAAAATATATCTGTAGTGATAATTCTCATTTTAATAAAATAAAAATATCTTTAATGTAGAATCGCTCTATCTATAAATAAATATATATATCCTATCGTATAAATACAACAATGGATTTTTATTAAACTTTTTTTCTTCTTCTTTCATTAGTCTACTGATAATGTGCAGCTAGTATTAAACTTTAGAGGACTTTCATCCAACTTTTCTAAAGTTTGACTTAAATAAAATTTGACTTTTTTTATTTTTTAAAATATCATCAATCTTTTCTCAGTTTTTAAATAGTAATCATTTTTCTCCTTTATAATCTATTATCAACGACGCCTTCGTCGCTGATAGTCTATTTTAGCACGAAGCCGTCGCTAAAAGTAGATTATATTGATGATTTTCAAATTAAAAACTTATAGGTATCTGCACCATAGACAAACTACATACATATATGGTTCGTCTATGATGCAGATATCTATATTTTTTTTTTAAATGCAAATTATTACTAATAACTTATTATCAACAATAACTTCAACGCTAAAGTATATCATAAGTAATGAGTTGTCATTGATAAGGTTATTAATAATAATACACATTTAAAAAAATATACAAATATTTGCACCATAAAATTTTCTTGTATATATAGATATATATATATATATGTGTGTGTGTTTCTGTATGTACATTTCTTTCCAGAAAAGGATAACTTGGAAAGAAAATGAAAAAGAGACATTCCAATCAGATTGACCCCATTCATACTTCAAACCAAAACCAAGCTAAAATAAAATTAATAATATATATAGTTGTTGTATACTGCGTACTTTTTATGTAAACTAATTAACGCACGATTAAATATAATCCACACAATATTTCATGTCGTATTACATGTAATCGAGCGACAATCAAGCAACATAAACTGCTTGCCGTCAGCCAATAAATTATTTTTCCATATATATTTGATCGTCATATATTTATGTGAGCATACCTTTTATGGTATAGATCCCTATAACGAACCAAATAAGATTTATCTAATTCCTGGCTAGTTAAGTATGTAGGAGATCATAGATAATTGAACTAGTTAATTAGATAAACGGTTGGAGGGAAATGACATTTTGCATGAGCATGAAGAGGACTATCCTTCAATAGTGAGTTGCATGATCTATATCATAATTACCTCAGTTTGATAAGCATCAATTTACGTTTACTTGTGGCCTCCTTCAGATATCTTTCACCTGACCCAGTGAATCCATAAAATGAGGCATAGATATAGGAACAAGAACACATGTGCTATGAAGATTGTCATGTATATCTTATTGTGCCTAAATATTCCAAAATTCAGTGTGGTAACACAATAGATACAAATGACAGAAGAAAGAAAGTTTGTGTTTAGTAAGTTCTCTTTATAGATATGTATATAAATGTAAATTCAAGCTATTCAAGATGGCTCNAGAGAGAGAGAGAGAAGTTATGTTGGTTGAAAAAAAAATTGATAATTTTTTTTTTTAAAATTTATTATTATTTGAAAAAATTAAATGAGAGAGAGAGAAGTATTATTGAGAAAAAAATTAATTTAAAAAAAAATTATATTTGTTAAAAGACCAATTTATCCTTCTGCAGTTAACTTTAACAGATTTTATTAACGGAGAAAGAGTGTTTATGTATTATGCGAAACCGCGGAGTTATATTTAGAATTATACTATAGGTCAGGGGTATAAATGAAATTCTCTCTAAATATAATGATAGATTTGTTAATACTTTTAGCATTATTCAAAAATAAAATAAAATAAAATCTTGACACTCAACAATGAGGCTTAAGTGGATCCACATAAAAAATAATAATATTAAAGATATCAAATAAATTTGTGAAAACGTATAAAAATAATATTAATTAGCTTATAATAATTTATACTTATTTAATCAAAAATTTATTTATAACTAATAAAATATTAATAAATGATATTTAAAATATATCTTAATAGATACCAGTAGCATTCTAAAATAAAGTTATTTATTTAACTGAAATTTAAAAGAAAAGCAGAGTGCTGTTTTTGTTTTTTGATAATAAAGCAGAGTGCTGTTGAGATTAATAAATTATTATGTTTCAATAAAATTTGACCACCAAATGAGTCCACGTATGGTTTGATAGCCATCCTATGTCATCCTCATCTAATCAATCTTCTCAGATCGCGCCACGTGATTTATCTATTTCCATAAAGGCCCTTTAACCAGTTGCTGCCCAATCACACACAATCAAAATGATTGCAATCCACGCGCCACCTTTTTTCATAAAAGCGCTCCATTGTCACTCTTCCACTGCCTTCTCTCTTCGCAGACTTTCACTATTTCCAACACCCAAGCTTCTCTATTTCCACTATCCACAGGTCCCGGCCCGTACATTGACAGCCATGGCAGGGCCTAACTCCACCTCCGGTGATCAAACGTCCGACCATGTCGCCGGAAAGTGGTACTCAGTGCCGGACCTCCGACTTCGCGACCACCGCTTCACTGTACCCCTAGACTACTCTCTGAATCTTGGAACTTCTCCAAAAATCTCAGTCTTCGCTCGCGAAATCGTTGCTGGTATAAACTTTGATCGAATATTGTCAATCAAAATTTTCAAAATTTTCTCTTTTATTGAAACGAAGTTTTGTTCATTTGTGAATCTAATGTGAATTTGGCGGTGAATTTGTATATGATCAATTTTTGCCTCTGATTGTAGTTCTGTCTCTAAAACGAAGCAATGAAAGCTACCCAACTTAGTGGGAACTCAGTTAGTCTAAAATGGAACAAAAATTCCTTTGGATTTAAGTAGTTGTCAAAGTTCTAAGTAATAGAAATATGGTATTCATTAAGGGGGGGAAAAAAAGAAGTAATAGAAATATGTTTGATTTCTTTTAGCAAAAAAAAAGAAATATGTTTGATTTGAATTTTTTGAAATATAAAATTTGTTTGCTACTTTTTTAAAGCAATCAAAAGTGGAGGGAATTTGGAATAAAGTCCTCTGCATGTTCGGAATAGTATTCTTGTAAAATTCATCAAATTTTATAGACCCCACTTTAAGTAAGTATGACTATTACTTTCTGAATATATTTGCTGGGTGGGGGAGTCAATATTGCTTTATAACATCAAGAAAAGTGCTTTCTTGTTTAGTTATCTCTATGTAGTCCACAGACCCAACTGCTTAAAGCTACCATCTTTTAAAAAGTTCATTAACAAAAAAATTAATGACAAGCTAATTGTACTTCAATGCCTATATTATTTTATTGACCGACAAAATACAAAGTTGTATAGAATAAATATATATATATATATATATAATTTTTTTTTTTTGGTAATAAGTTGTATACAATATTGATTACATAAATGCCAGGCAATCAGTATTACCAATTTTTTTTCCCCTTTTAATGAGAAAAAAATAAAATAAAATTGGTATAGTCCATGCAGAAGCAATGATATGGATCAGATACCCTTTTCTTTGGAGATGAACATAGGCTAGCATAGGGACATATCCAAAGTGTGTAAAACAAAAGATGCAGCATTGCATGATAGGATTTGCAGTACCATGAGTTTTTGAAATTCAATATGAATAGAAACTGTAAATGAGTATAAGCATGCATACAATTTTCTATATGTATGGGGTTTTGTAGTTATTGCCTGCTTTAATAACAATTTTCTATGCCACTGAGCTTTGGTCTTGCTGTTAGATATGTGTCAGACTGTAAGTGTGGTTTAGATGTTCATTCTATAATTTCTTGTATGAGTGTTTATCTTTAGAGACATATATTACCTTCTATTGATCATCTTGGTTTCTCTGTAGTCCCTTTCTAAAGCAGAATATGTGTTGCAGTTGGAAAAGAAGAACAGCTCCTGCCATACTTATTATACCTACAAGGTGGACCTGGGTATGAGTGTCAGAGACCAACAGAAGCCAGTGGATGGATGCAGAAAGCATGTGAAGAATTTCGGGTTGTGTTGATGGATCAGGCATGTTGTTTGGACATTCTCTTATGTCAAGCTGTTAATGATATTTATTATCTTTTCACCAGCTGAAGTATTTTATTTGCAGCGGGGAACAGGTCTATCAACTCCTTTGACATCTTCATCTATGGTGCAATTGAAGTCGGCAGAGAATTTGGCTGACTACTTAAAACACTTTCGAGCTGATAATATTGTGAAAGACGCTGAGTTTATTCGAGTGCGTCTTGTTCCTGATGCTGGACCTTGGACCATTTTGGGTCAGGTATTGATATTGCCATTTCTTTGGCATTATAATTTGTATGTAAGCTTTCAGACGTAGTAATGCCCTGACTTTATGCAGGTGCTTTGTTCTATCAATTATCAACTTTCATTGTCTCATTTTTAAGAACCAAAACATTTCATACTTTCAACTTTTTTTCCTTCTAAATTAATCCTTCTTGTTCTAATGCATCATGTTCAGTGAGGATTATGTATACTGTATTGGCATAGTGAAGCCAGTAGGGTGCTTAAATTGAATGACTGCTTATCCTTTTTCCTTGTACAGAGCTTTGGTGGTTTTTGTGCTGTTACCTATTTGAGTTTCGCACCTGAAGGACTAAGACATGTCCTTCTAACTGGAGGAATCCCTCCCATTGGAAATGGATGCACTGCAGATTCTGTGTACAGAGTATGCTTTGAACAGGTTATAAATCAAAACGACAAGTACTACAAGAGGTATCCTCAGGATATTGAGATTGTTCGTGAACTTGTAAACTATTTATCAGAATCTGAAGGAGGCGGGGTAAGGATCTAATTATTATGGTCTTTAGATGTTTGATGCTGAAAGTTAAGCTTAATGTTTGCATGCGTCCCCTTGCCCTTCTTTTGGTATAGGTTTCTCTTCCATCTGGGGGCATCTTAACTCCAAAGGGACTGCAAACTCTTGGTCTTTCATATCTCGGATTCAGTTCTGGTTTTGAGCGATTGCATTACATGTATGTTGCATGCATATACACCACTTCACTTAAGAACTTACAAAATCTTGCTCTTTGAATAATTTGCATTTTGCTATAATCCATAGGTTAGAGACAATTTGGGATCCTGTTATAGTTCCAGGAGCACCAAAGCATATCAGTGACAACTTCTTGAATGCTGTAAGTGAATTAATGTTTTGTCATTGATCTAAATTAAAAGTTTGAATCATTCAGCATCAACCTAAGCCATTCAATATATGCAGTTTGAGAAGTCAATTGCTTTCACTACAAATCCACTCTTTGCTCTTCTGCACGAGGCCATATACTGCCAGGTATACTTCTTTATTCTTTTTCTGTTTTCTTTTTTCCTAGAATCTTGTGTCCTTGACAATAAAGGAATTTCTGAAAACTGCAAAGCGGCATGTAGTTAAATTTTTTATTTGTTTACCTATTAATTTATTTAGTGATATCTTTTGAAGGGAGCTTCCTCACTGTGGTCTGCTCATAGAATAAGGACGGAATATAAGGAAAAATTTGATGCAATCAGGACTGCGAAACAAGGAGACCCTGTATATTTCACTGGGGAGGTAGGCATAAGCTCTAATTGTGCCTTTCTAAACAACATCATTAACTTGTTTACATCCATTTACTGGCATCTCTCTGTCGATAATGATCAATTTTGCTTTGTATTTTATTAGATGGTTTGCAGATGGAAGTGTCAGTATGTAAAATCTAGAATACTTTAGGAATTATTGAACTCTTATTCAATACATTGATGGCAAGATGCGCATACATGTAGTTTGGGCATATCAAATGGGAAGATCGTCTATGGTAACTACAGGGGAGGAATAGAAAAATTTAATAAGTCAAAACCTCAGTTCATAAAACCTTTAAGCTGTGACTGAGATGCAATTTAAAATTTTGTTTTCTGTTATCTTTACGCTGTAAGGGTGAGCTTATTTTTGAGGGTATGACTTCTTTCAACTTATGGAAAAATATTCACTTTGCTGCATCCAACGTTTATATAATTTCTTTCTGATTTTTACTTATGCTGCCAGTGGTCATTGGTGGTCAGAGAGTACGCACTCTAATCTGCACGATTAATTGATTCTCTTCAGAGGAGAGAGACTTGTTTCCTAAATATTTTCACCGTAGGCATGGACTAAATTTATTCTGGTTCTATGCTTCTGCAGATGATTTTCCCATGGATGTTCGATGAGATTCATGCCTTGAAGCAATTCAAAGATGCTGCTCATATATTGGCTGAGAAGCAGGATTGGCCTTCATTATATGACATTGCAGTACTAAATAGCAACAAGGTCTTCTGCTGCCTTGAAATGAAGTTAATTTTCTTAAAATTGTAGACAGCCAAAATATTTTCTAATGGATATATCTATAGCAATAGAATGCGTTCTTTGTTTCAGACAAATAATGAGAAAGCGACTTATCAAATTGTCTGGTTTTTGTATAGAAGTGTATGAATCCAGTTCTTTTGACATTTACAGGTACCTGTTGCAGCTGCTGTTTACTACGAAGATATGTTTGTTAACTTCAAGGTGGCCAAGGAAACGGCTTCGCAGATAGCCGGGATTCGGTTGTGGATAACTAATGAGTACATGCATTCTGGTCTGCGTGACGCAGGGACACGGGTGTTTGATCAGTTGATGGGAATGCTAAACGGGAAGAAGCCTTTATTCTGACCTCTTATCTCAGTGATAGCAAAATTATGTGTTTTATCTGGAGTTACATTAATATTCTCATTAGTTTTAGATGGTTACATTTAGGTTGTTGGTTGAAAATTGTTTTTATGGGGTTCCTAGTATGTTGGAAGTTCAAAATGAGGATTATATATTTTTTGTAAGAAACTTTATGTTCAAAATTAGTCACTTCGTTCAAGCTTTTGATATCGTACAAAAGAAATTCAACTTCTGAAACACCAGTCTTTATTCCTGTATAAGGTTATATTTACTAATTTTTGAAATTTACAGTTTTTTGCACTGTGGTGAAACATTATAGGTTTATTTATTTGGTAAAAAAAAAAATTATAGTATTTTGCAACAATGGTATTGTCAAACCAAAGCTTTCTTCTTAAGATAATATGACAATATCTAAAAGAAGAAAAAAGGAAAGTTTAAATTTTTTATTTTGAAGTATCATATAAATTATCCATAATCTTTCTTCTAATTTTTCTATACATGAATAAATTTAAAAATTCTATTTTTTTTTACTTATTTTAATTGCAATGGATTTTTCTACAACATAGATTAAATATTTTTCTTTTTGAGATAAAATTTAGATTAGAGAAAAGGTGGGAAATATAAAAAAAGAAAAAAAAATTATACAATTAATTGAAGGCTTTATATCTTTCATTTTCTCATTTTTTCAATTTGTCTTTTTGTTTTATTTTTTCTCGAGCCTGCTTCAGCTCCTGTTCTCTCACTCTTTTGCTTTTTCTTCTCTGTTTTTCGCTCCTCTTTAGTCTTTACCCTTTCTCTCTCCGCCGGTCTTCCCTCTGCTACCGCCGATTTCACTCTCCCTACATCGCCGCCGGTAAGTGCTCTATCTCTCTCTTTCTCACCCTAAAATCTGTTCCCATTTCGAAGGGGTTGCCGGACTTCTCAGTCCATCACTTCCTTCCTCTGCCGTTTACCGTCGCCGGAATCCTTCTCTCACAACTTCCGTAGGCTTTTCGGCAGAACTCATCCTTCTTGAACTTTGGTCAGCTGCTGGGCATTCGCCAAATTGGACCTTCGGTATCTTCTGGGTGTTGGCACTGGTGAGTTTTCTTATAGTTTTGCTTTATTTCTTTGTTCTTATAAGATGCATTTTTTCAGTGAATAAGGATATATTGATTTCTATAAAATGATGGGTTTGATTGCCTTCAAAATGTTTGTGAGAATACGCAATGTAGAAAAAAATAATGAGGCATACAGAATAAAAGAAAGGCCCAAGTTTATTTTAGAGTAGTTTTAGACTTTTAATATTCTTTAAAGACAAGTTTTATGTTTAAGGGTTTTTGATTTCGTACATAGTCTAATTGATTTTTAAGATACAATGACACCCTCATTTTGAATATATTCCTATTGAGTGGATCATCTTTTTAATAAAATATGTGTTTGGATTGATTTGCTGCATGTGTTAAGATAATGTGATGGGTTAGCTGGATGCAAAGGGTTTTATTTATTTATTTATTTATTTATTTATTTTTAAAATTCAGATGAATTTGGAACAAACTTTTTTATATGATTTAACTAGACAAGTTATTAACTTCATATTATTTTAGGCGTTCCATTGTACATAGCTCGTTATTTTTCACAGTCTGATTTACTAATTAACTTGATTTGTACTGTAGTTTATTCATACTTGCTTGAGTGAATCTATCCAAGAGAGTGCTTGTGCCTGAATTCTGTAATATTCCTTCTCTTTCTCTCTGAAATCTTCTGGTGATTGTGGATGTAGATCAGAATGCAGAGGTCGTTAAGGCTGTCAGCTCAACCTCTTTTGAAACAGGTCATCAGAGGGTTCTCTTCAAACTCAGAAAAAATCGTTGCATCTGTACTTTTCGAGAGGTTGCCTGTTGTTATTCCAAAAATCGACCCTGTTGTCTATGCATTCCAGGAGTTCTCGTAAGCTCTCTCTCTTTTTGTTTTTCCATTTATGTTCCGTTTGATTGCTGGAAATCTTATGTTGTGTTTCGCTCCCAGAAAAGAACAAATGCCATGATTCACCAATGATAAACACAAGAGCACCAACAAATGTCCCATGAAATTTTACTTGGTTTTCAGAAACCATCCCTTTTTATTCTTTCTTTTAGTTTGATGGGAGTTAGATGGAATATGGAAGGATGTAGTGCGATTGTTTAGAAAGGGCATTGGAAAATGAAAGCAAGCAGAAACTGGAAAATTTGATTACTAAATTTGTTACTTGGGACCTTAGAAAAGCTAGAAGCCTAGAAGTACAGTTCAACTTAGCTTTAGTATGATTCACCAATGATAAACACAAGAGCAACAAAAATGTCCCATGAAATTTTAGTTGGTTTTCATTTCATCTTTTTCCGCAGCTACCAAAGGAAGCCAAGGTCATAAAATTTATGATCTTCAATACAGTATGTTTGCGAAATAAATCGGCTAGAGGGCTGATGACTAATATGCTTGATTGTTTGCATTTTTAGTTATTTATTTGCTAATGATGTATATTTCAATCAACTGTATATTATGATTATTCTTAATTTTTTTTATTTTTATTTTTTAATTTTTTATGTTTTTTTTTTTCTTTTTCTTTTTAGGTTTCGGTGGCAACAACAATATCGGCGTACATATCCTGATGAACTTTTAGATAAGTCGAATTCTAGGTAAGTTTTTATCTTCTGTTATAAACATCATTTAGATTTTCTGGTGTTACAAAATTTAAAACAACTATTCCTATTGTATGATTTAACTGATTAATGTATGCTTTATTTAGTATAAGTTATTCTGCTTTCTACATTTGCTTATACATGGGGAAAATGCCATAACTAAGAATAACTTTCTATTTGAATGTTATTTGTGATCACATCTTAAATCGTGTTGTTGATTTTTTGCCTGGTCTGATGCACAATATAAAGTAACATTACAATGCCCACCTATTTGTTGTGTCATTCTATGATAGCAAACTGGGGTCATGTTTTCATTGCTAATTTTTTGTTCTATTCAAATATGATTGTTATCTTTGATATACATTATACAAGTGTGACTACAATAGTACAACGTAAAAATTTCTCGAAAATGAACAATATCATTGACATATATGAGTAGGTTTAGCCTTGAGTACCCATACAAATTAAACACTTTATGGTGGCTAGTCAAAATTTTTGGGTTGCATAGCAGGATAAGGTATTTTGGTTGCAAACCAGTATTATTACTTAGAATCAAGAGATGGCTGCTTTGGGAATTTATTTTTGTGATGATGCATTTATCTTATAAATAGATCGATGCCCATAAGATTACTGCATACGGAAGCTTTGTTTATTTTCAATACTT
Organism: Ochetophila trinervis; assembly: GCA_003254975.1. NCBI lineage: Eukaryota > Viridiplantae > Streptophyta > Magnoliopsida > Rosales > Rhamnaceae > Ochetophila > Ochetophila trinervis. The sequence continues at coordinate 4,123 of QANX01006402.1, read as the reverse complement.
GTTTTATGACACTTTTTTTCTGTGAACAGGGGAAAAGGTGACTACCAAATTGATTTTACACCAGCTCCACGGATCACTGAAGCTGACAAAAAGAATGATAAAAAGTATGAAGTATATCCACTTTCTTTATTTTCTAATTCTATCAACTTATTATTATAGTGCAAATATATTGTTTTCTCAAATCTTATGATCTGCATGTATATTTTAAAGATGTCAATAGTTACTCTTCTCTTTTTTGTTGTATCTTCGCGATCACATGATTGTCTCTTGGGTGTTAATACTTAATTTGCTGCTTTTTGTTAATGGGTTATATAAGAGTATCTACACCTGTAATATTGTAGCTGGTGCTTTACCTATAAAATTTTACATGGTGCTTTACCTGTAACTTTACCTAGTGGCTGTTGCTTTATAGAGGTGGTAAAAGGTACTGCAGTAGTATTTCAGATGACATAAGTGATAACTATTGCTAGTGAGGACGAGGAGAAACCTAGATTTCTGTACTGTTGGAATTTGCAATATAGATTACATAATTGGGATCAGTCTATATTAATTTATGTGTAGCAGGATGCTTAATCTGAAGTATACTTGATCAGATAGCAAATGTCAAGCACTGTGGTATTTAGGTGGTTCTTATTTTTACTTGCTACTCGAGAGCTATCCTTCCAATGGTTTTGCTTCCATTGGAAAGTTAATTATGTGACCATTTGCCTGTCACTTGGAATGACAATTATCGTTTGAGAGATGATGAAAGATTTTATGGAATTACTCCTGATAAACATCTACTCATTTTTCCTAGACACCATATATGTGTGCAATTTGATTTTGAACTTGGCGATGAACTTTGCTGACTGATTATGCAAATTTTTAGGTCATTACAGAGAGCACTTGATAGAAGACTGTATCTTCTTCTGTATGGAAACACACATGGGTCGCCTACTGGTAATCCTGTATGGCATTTTCCGGAAAAAATTTACGAGTCAGAGGAGACACTGCGAAAGGTGATGATTGCTATATGATATTCTTAGTTGTGTTACTAATCTTCTACCTCTTCTTTGATATAAACCCAATTTGTTTTCAGTGTGCAGAATCTGCTTTAAAATCTGTCATAGGAGACTTGTCTCATACTTATTTTGTTGGAAATGCTCCTATGGGCCATATGGTTATACAAGCAACAGAGAATCTGCCAGACTCTTCGTCTTTGAAGGTATTTTTCACCCCAAATTAGTTTTCAAGTTATACCACTACTAGATGACCAAAAACACTTGAAACAAAGTTAAGCATGTCATTAATGAATAGTTTGATATCATTTCTTTGATTCAAATACCAACTATTTAGGCTTTTTCTTTCTGTTTTCCAGAGATTCTTCTTCAAGTCTCAAGTGATTGCAACCAATAAGTTCAACATTGAAAAGTGTGAAGATTTTGTTTGGGTTACCAAGGATGAATTAATCGAGTATTTTCCTGAGCAAGCTGAATTTCTTAAAAAGATGATCATCAGCTGATTTAATTTTATATTCTTCTGTTTCTGCATACCAATTTTCAAAGTCAAGGGATGAAAAATATTGACAATTTCAGTTGAATATTTCAGTTGACATAGAGAATCACGAGCAGGGCTTGACGCACATGAAATTTTTTGATCTACTCTAGTTATTGTATCAAATTTGCTTCTTTTCAACTTTTCGTTTTGGTTCTCTCTTTCTATATGTAGCTTGCCCTATTTCATGCTGCAAGAATTTACAAACTTGGCAAATTTGTTGGATTCTGAATTCATATGTTTCTTATGGCAAGTCCATGACAGGTAGGTCCCTTGCTGCCAACATTTGAGTTTTACAGCATTTTCTCTGACAGTTGCCTAAAGACATTGAAATGCTTCAGTGGGACGGACATACAGGATTTCCGTTTCATATGCATGTGTAGAACCCATCGTTTAGGACTTGTATACATGCGAGACGAACGTCTTATATGCCCGTCCGTCCCATGTCCCCTGGAAACCCCCATATGACCTTCAGTCTCTTGTACTTGTAGACAAATTCTTTTATAGGCGACCATATTAGGTTCTCAGTTTTTAATTAATTATCTCAGTTGGGTGTAGGTTGGGGCCTATAATAAGAAGCTCTTTGTTTAAAATCACAGTTGCTGAAGTACCGCCTTCAAAAATAATTTAAGGGCCATAATAATATGGTGAATAAACAAAGTGCGAAGATGAATTACATTTTTTTGTCATTTATATCTTTTTTTACCTTTTAGCAATGATGGAATTGAATCTCTCTCATATCAAACATTACCGAAAAAATTCTTCGTTATCTTAATTTCTTTTTCCCGTATGAATTTCAATTGCTGTAGCAAAAAGAAAGGAAAAGTGCCCATTTGATTTTCAACAACTATAAAAAACCATAATAATTCTTTTTTTTTTTCTTTCAAAAAATAATGAAATAGAGTAAAAAAAAGAAAAAAGAAGTCTTGGTCTTAGTCTCAAGTCATCTATGGTTTGGTAAACAGTATTTAATCAAACTGAAAACTTATGATAAATGTAAAAAGAACGGGTCCTGGACATATGGATGACGTTCTTTAGTATGTATATGATATGATATATATATATATATATAGAGAGAGAGAGAGAGAGAGAGCATGCAAATATATGTATTATGTATACGTAGCATGCATATAGGCATAGATGATAACGATATATGTAATGGGGCACGTCTCCTTTCGCTTGGAAAGGGCAGTTGAACAGAAGTAGTTGAAATGTAGTTGGGTTTAGCCTCTTCTTGGCTTCAATACATATTTGCATTTCACACTCTCTTCTTTCTCTTTTTCCATAAATTTCTTGGCTTTTGAAATTTCTAATCTCTAATAATCTCTTCTGGGTCAGTCCAACCTCTTCTCACCTTCCCAATTTCCACCACCAACACCACCCTTTTTATTTATTTATAAATTTCCATAATTAATTATCCAAACATTCCTCATATTTCTCACCATTTACTCATCCATGGATTCCCAAGAACCTTCAAACCAACCCCCTCCATTACCTTCAATATTGCCATTAATATCCCAAAACCCTGATCCTAATAATTGCCTCTTGACATCCTCTGATCTGCTTCCATCATCATCTTCAGTATTGCTGCAGCCTCCTCCTCCTCCTGTTCTTGATGATCAGATCCTCCATGATATCGATTGGATTGGTCTTTTCTCAGGCCAAGGTGGTGGGTTTGGTGAGATGGTGAATAAGCCTAACTATAAGATTCAACAAAGTGGTGAAGTAGGTGATACTGTTCATCATGAAGAAAAGGGTGGCAAAAGGAAAGTTAGTGGGAGTGGGAGGATGATGAGCAGCAAAACAAGCCGGCCTAGGTTTGCTTTCCAGACTAGGAGTGTTGATGATATTCTTGATGATGGTTATCGTTGGAGAAAATATGGCCAGAAAGCTGTCAAGAACAGCCTACATCCCAGGTATATTATACATATACTTACATACATACATGCAATATATACACGTACAAAAAAAAATCTTAATTTCAACCAAATTATATACATATATATAATTTGGTTGAAATTAAGATTTTTATTTTTTTTAAATTGCTTCATCATTTAAAACGTTGAATTACATATCACATATGTAATCAAACAATTTTTTAACTTAAAAAATTGAGCATATTCTCATTAAAGCACTATTGTGTGTATATATAGTTTATATATATACATACAGTGAGAGAGTAATTTTATTATGATGGAATATTCTCATAAAATTTCCATTAAAATTATTACTAAAAATTTATTATCGTTATTTTTATTTATCAAATAATGATAAAGATGAAGATGGTAAGAAAAAGTGAGAGAAATAAAAAATCTCGTCAATTAATAAGGAGCTGTACTATATATGATCTCCTTGAGGGTTTGAGATATTATAACTAGGCATGTTGCCAAAAACAAAAAAAAACAATAGTAGTAATAATAATAATAACAATAATAATAATGATAATAATAATAATTACAAATAACTTGAATATTTAGAGAAAAATGATAGATGAAGATGTCCTGATAATGTTGTTGATGATGTAAAACTGATAAAAGCTTTGTAAATTAGAGCTATATAACTCTCATATATACTAAGACCTGGTGGATGT